>JAJOOO010007327.1:0-52647 GCA_029582685.1 Solanum piurae
ATTTAACTACAAATCAATAGAAGTTTAATTTTATAAATTTAAATTATATACCTCCTAATTATATAAATTTAATTTTATCGATCAACAAAAGTTTATCAATATCAAATTTAATATATAAATCTCCTTAAATTGATCATTGGTATTTCTTTAATTGACAATGTAAATCATATTTGAACCACTAATATATAATACTTGATTTGTTAAACTACTCGAGAAGTATATAATCAATGTATTTCATACTCCGATGAATTATCCTTTACATGTCATTGTTTACGATATGATCACTACACTTGACATCCATTCAAGGTCGAACGTAATAATCTTGATAGAACTTGCTTTGTACAGTAATTTACGATGTTCTATTGTCTATTTCATAAAACGAGATAAGACATTGAAGGTTATACATACAAATAATTAAAAAATTAATTATAAATATAAAATTTAATTAATTGTTATCATGACATTTCTACGAGTATTATCTCGCATTTCATATTCGAATGAATTATATGTTAGCTCTTCACCTCTACATCATTACATGATATATTAAGTTCATGATTTGACAACGGACTGATAGAATTTGTACATTACTCTAGAAATATAAGTATAATTATCTCCTAATTCATATCAACGTAATTTCATACTTTAAATATGGATTATATATTTATTGTTTTATTCCACGAATTCTAACTTTTTATTTATAAAAGTATACAAAATTGTTACACTTTTTGAACAATTAATTATAGGTGTAAAATGAAATTTTAGTATTATGCACAATAGAAAAATTATGATTAATAGGAATATTTTAAACAAACCGACCCCCGAATGTCGCTTTTATTAAAAATAATTAGATTTAATAAATAATACCGACCTCATGAGGTCGGTATCACATTAAATTTTAAGATAAATAAAAAGTAATCATGTTAATTAAATAATATTGACATCGGGAGGTCGGTATTTTATATTAATTTATATTTTAACTTATATAAAACCGTCATCCGGAGGACGATTTATTTAAAGCTAATTGAAAATATTAATTTATTAATTTTTCTGGAAGTCACTATATAAATACTTTAATGAAAATTAATATAATTACATACTATTTAATTTTACCAACTTCCCAAAGGCGGTATTATAATTTTTTTTGTTTTTTATTTTACACAAAACCGTCCTCCGGAAGACTATTTAAATAAAATTAATTCAAAATATTTCTCAATTTTTTTTTAATATTTAATTGAGAAAAAATAAAATATTTTTATTTATTTATTTAATACCAACATCAAGAGATCGGTTTTTATTGTAATTCATTTTTCCAAGAAAAATTCCGACCTCTTGAGGTCGAATTTTGGTTTTCCCGCTTTATTTTGCATGAAAACCGACTACTCATATCAACGTAGTTTCATACTCTAAATATGGATTATTGATCTAACTTTTTATTTATAAAAGTATACAAAATTGTTACACTTTTTTGAACAATTAATTGTAGGTGTAAAATGAAAATTTAGTATTATGCTAGCAATATTATGATTAATAGGAACATTTTAAACAAACGACCTTCGGATGTCGCTTTTATTAAAAGTAATTAGATGAAATAAAAATACTGACCTCATGAGGTCGGTATTTTATATTTATTTATTTTTTAACTTATATAAAACCGTCATCCGGAGGACGGTTTATTTAAAGTTAATTGAAAATATTAATTTATTAATTTTCTGGAAGTCACTATATAAATATTTTAATGAAAATTAATTTAATTACATACTATTTAATTTTACCGACTTTCGAAAGTCAGTATTATAAATTTTTTTTTTTTTTATTTTACCCAAAACCGTCCTCCGGAAGACGATTTAAATAAAATTAAATCAAAAGATTTCTCAATTTTATTTGTTATTTATTTATTTATTTAAAACCGACATCAAGAGGTCGGTTTTTATTGTAATTCATTTTTTTGGGAAAAATTCCAACCTCCAGAGGTTGGAATTTGGTTTTTCCGCTTTTTTTGCATAAAAACCAACCACTTGTAGTCGGTTTTCTAAAGTTTTTTTAATTTTTTATTCTTTTTAACAATACCGACCTCCGAAGGTCGGTAATTTTTAGGTCGGTATTCACTGTTTTTTTAGTAGTGAACTTTCACCAACAAAAGAGATTCTTGTTCGATGTAAAGAGGTATTTCTGGGATGAACCATACCTATTTAGAGAATGTGTAGAGAATGTGCAGATCATATCATTCAAAGATGTGTACCGGAAAAGGAAGTCAATGCAATTCTCAATGCTTGCCATGCTTCGCCTGTTGGTGGACATCATAGCGGGGTACGAACAACCGCTAAAGTGCTTCAAAGTGGCTACTATTGGCCATTACTATACCAAGATGCACATGGCATTGTTAAACAATGCATACAATGCCAAATGCAAGGAGGGGTATCAAAAAAGCATGAGCTACCTCTTAATCCCATCCTAGAGGTTGAATTGTTTGATATGTGGGGAATAGATTTCATGGGTCTGTTTGTGAGCTCTTTTGGAAACAAGTACATTTTGGTGGCAGTTGATTACGTTTCAAAATGGGTGGAAGTTGTAGCCTTGCCCAACAATGAGGGAAAGAGTGTTGTGCAATTCTTAAAGTGCTATATTTTTGCAAGGTCTGGTACCCTGTGCGCTATTATCAGTGATAGAGGATCTCATTTTTGCAACCGATTCTTTGCATCGCTGTTGAGCAAATACGGAGTCAAGCATAAGGACGCAACACCCTATCATCCACAACAAGTCGCCAAGTTGAGGTTTCAATTCAAGAGATTAAGGGCATTCTGGCAAAAATAGTGAACGCAAATCAGACGGATTGGTCTCGGAAGCTGGATGATGCTCGTCGGGTGTATCGCACCGCTTTTAAAACACCAATTGGCATGTCACCATATCAGTTGGTATTTGGCAAATGTTGTCACCTGTCAGTCGAGCTTGAACATAAGGCGTTGAGGGTGTTAAATCTGAACTGGGTGTCACGACCCAGGGGTACCTCATATATGTGACATGACGTATAGAACCCTGAAGGACTCCATACAAGCCACTTAGTCCTCATAACATAAGAAATATAACAATAAGAGTAAAACAATATTCCAAGTCTAAAAAGTTTTTTTCATAAAAGAAAGCGGAAGTCTAGACACTTGTCTCATCATAGCCATCTATAACAATATCAAATGAAATTGGGCCTAGCCCATACATCATGTTCAAAAGTAGAAATACATAAAAGAAACTAAAAAATAGAAAAGACTGTCCTCGAACCATGAGGACTCACCAACCTTGGGAAACAACAATAACCAAGCTCTAGCCAAAAAACTGTCGACCCTGACTGTCGGACCCTACATTTGGGGAAAATGTAGGCAAGAGTATGCGTTAGTACAAATATGCACTATAAGTATGATAACTATGCATAAAAACATTTAAACCGTGCTAAAAGGGACATTTCATTTCAAAGCATGCAATTTACCAAGTTTAAACATCATAATAGAGATAGTTGGAAAACACAAGTCATAATCATCATCTTCAATGCAAGCTAGAATCATCTTTAAAATCCTTCAACACTAACAAGATACTTCTTTAAGCATGTCTTAGTCCATCAATAATCTTTTTGTGGAAAATTTAGCCTTAACCGACATAGAGAGCAAGTGAGCTCAAGTCATCAACATTTGGAATACCGAGAACTATGGGTTTCCGCAAGGATTTGTTCCCTCAAGTCATCAACATTTGGAACACATAAACGACCTTGATATCTAAGCACATATCCCCCTTGGGAGAAAGCCTCAATGGATTTCTTAAGCACCGCCTCTTTCAACTCAACCAAAATTCGATCAAGACCTTGCTTAGCCTTCATATCCATCACTAAGGACGATTCGGACCCATTATTAACCATAACACCTCCCTTGGAGGAATCTACTAATTGAACACCTAAACGGAACAACCTATGAACATCTCGGACCAACTCTTTCTTTTCTTCATCTACATGAGCCATACTACCCATCGACAACCGACTTAGAGCATCCGCTACCACATTGGCTTTACCGGGGTGATAAAGAACACTCATGTCATAATATTTCAATAACTCAAGCCACCTTCTTTGGTGAATATTCAAGTCCTTTTGACTAAACACATATTGTGGACTCTTATGATCGGTGAAAACATCAACATGAACTCCATACAAATAATGCCTCCATATTTTTAAGGAAAACACAACCGCCGCTAACTCAAGGTCATGGTAGGATAATTCTTCTCATGGACTTTAAGTTGCCTTGAAGCATAGACAATAACCTTACCATTTTGTATAATCACATATCCTAAACCAACTCTAGAGGCATCACAATACACGATAAAACCATTTGTACCTTCCGGTAAGGTTAACACCAGAGCGAAAGTAAGTCTATCTTTCAAATCTTGGAAACTTTTCTCACAAGCTTAGCCTTCTTTTGAGTCAAAGCCATCAAAGAAGAAGCAATGGAAGAAAACCCCTCAACAAACCTTCTATAATGACCGACCAAACCCAAAAAGCTTCTAATATTTGAGGGAGTTAGAGGTATCGGCCAACTTTTGACCTCATCTGTCTTCTTAGGATCTACCTCAATACCATTGCTTGACACAATATTACCAAGGAAAACTACAGACCTTAACCAAAACTCACACTTGCTAAACTTTGCAAAAAGTTGTTGGTCCTTAAGAATTTGCAACACAATCCTCAAATGGTCAATATGCTAATTCTCACTTCTCTAATAGATCAAAATATCATCAATAAATACAATTATGAACATATCAAGGTATTGTCTAAACACCCTATTCATCAAATCCATAAATGCTGCCAGAGCATTAGTCAACCCAAACGACATTACTAAGAACTCATAATGACCATATCGGGTTCCAAAAGTCATCTTTGGAATATCATCCCTTCTCACCCTCATTTGGTGATAACCCGAACGAAGATCAATCTTAGAGAAATAACTAGCCCCTTGAAGTTGGTCAAATGAGTCAACTATCCTTGGAAGAGGATACTTATCCTTAATGGTCACTTTATTCAATTGACGATAATCAATGCACATTCGAAGAGACCCCTCTTTATTTCTAACAAACAATAGGGGAGCACCCCATGGAGAGATACTCGATCGGATGAAACCCTTTTCCAACAAATCTTTTAATTGCTCTTTTAGTTCATTTAACTCAGTCGGGGCCATTCTATAAGGAGGAATAGAGATAGGTTGCGTATCCGAGAGAAGGTCAATACCGAAGTCTATTTCCCTCTCATGAGGAATACCGAGTAAATCATCGGGGAACACTTCTGGAAACACATTAACTACGGGGACCGACCCAAGAGTAGGGGTTTCAGAATCTACATCCCTCACCCTAACAAGATAGTAAATGCAACCCTTAGAAATCATTCTTCTAGCTTTAATACAAGATATAAGTTGACCTCTAGGCATAGAATTTCCCCTCTTCCACTCTAGGATAGACTCATTCGGGAATTGAAATTTCACCACACGATTTCTATAATCTATAGAAGCATAACATGCATGTAACCAATCCATACCAAGAATCACATAGAAATCTAACATGTCAAGCTCTACCAAGTCAACAAGAGTAACTCTATGGGATAAGGAAACGGGACATCTTCTATAGACCCTCTTAGCCACCACAGAATCACCAACAGGAATAGAGATAGGAAAAGGTTCTGATAATACCTTTCAGAGGAACATCAAACCTCATAGCCACATATGGCGTCACAAAAGATAAAGTAGCATCGGGATCAAGTAAAGCATACACATAAAGTTGAAAGACTTTTAACATACCGGTAACTACATCCGGAGAAATCTCTTGGTAACCTCTAGATTGGAGTGCATAAAAGAGGTTTTGCTTGGAGGCATTGGAACCCAAACCACTAGGAGGAGCTTGCTTTCCCTCTCTCCCTTTAGCCGCAATAATGGGGCAATCTCTCATTTTGTGTCCACTCTTCCCGCAACTAAAGCAACCATCAATGTTGGCTAGGCACTTACCATCATGATTTTCCTCACATTTAGTACACGTAGACCTAGCCAAAGAAGAACCACCTCCATTCCCTCCTTGAGGGTTAGGGTTAGACACCCTATCCTTTTTAGACTTTTAAGGAGCATTAGAGGAACCTTGATGGGAAAACCTTTGTCGAAATCTAGATCGACCTTGTCCATCGAACTTTGCATTAGAGAAGTTTCCATCACCGGTCCTAGCCCTTTTTACCTCCCTAGACTTTTCCTTGAGTTTCGCCTCCTCAATTTGTTGTACATAGACTAAGATGAGAGATGTCCATATCACCGATGAGAATGTCAGTTCGACACTCTTTAACCACCATTTCAGATATACCCATCACAATATTACTCATCTTAGCCCTAGAATCCGCAACCATTGTTGCAGCATACTTAGAAAATGGAGTGAACTTTAGATCATACTCTTTTACACTCATGCTTCCTTGACGAAAGTTAATGAACTCTTGCACCTTTTCTTCCCTCATCTCAAGGGGAAAGAACCTATCAAGAAATGCAGATTTAAACACTTTCCACTCTACGGGACCCATTCCTATTGGTCTTGCCTCTTTCCATTGGTCGTACCACACTTGAGCAACACCTTTCAATTGATAATCGGCCAATTCCGCCTTCTCTACGAAAGTCACCCCCATAATAGCAAGTACTTTATATAACTCATCGATAAACTCTTGAGGGTCTTCCTCAACTTAGGAGACATAAATTCTGAAGGGTTCATCCTCACAAAATCCCTCACTCTTGAAGCCGTCATACCCACATTTGAGTTCACGAGGACTACCACCTCTCTATTGGCTTGTGCTATCATAGCTTGGGCCAACATTTGAAAAGCTGACTTAAACTCCACATTTGTTTCATTCTCAACCAAAGGATCTATGGGAGCTTAGGGAGGATCTCCTTGTTCTATATTGTCACCCTCCATCCTTCTAGCAGCGCGTCTAGTAGTCATATCTTGAAGAACATAAGGCAAGGATTAGAAGAGAGATCTTATAGAGTTAAACTCTATGGCACAACTTAGAGTAATGAAAGAAGTGAAGCTCTCTAATAATCTTGTAGCCTCTCATTCATAAATGTGGCGCGCTTCACACTCATGAACAAGACTTTACTAGATGTGGCTTATGAGACATTATTCTAGGACCATTCTAAACCTGGTGCTTTGATAACCAAGTTTGTCACGACCCAGGGGTACTCCCTAGATGTGGCATGGCGTATAGAACCACGAAGTACTCCATACAAGCCACTTAGTACTCATAACATAATAAATAGAACAATAAGAGTAAAATAATATTCCAAGTCTAAAAAGTTTTTTCATAAAAGAAAGCGGAAGTCTAGACACTTGTCTCATCATACCCATCTATTACAATATCGAATGAAATTGGGCCTAGCCCATACATCATGTTCAAAAGTAGAAATACATGAAAGAAACTAAACAATGGAAAAGTTCGTCCTCGAACCATGAGGACTCACCAAGATCGGGAAACAACATTATCCAAGCTCTAGCCACAAAAATGTCGACCCTGACTGTCGGACCCTACATTTGAGAAAAATTTAGTCAAGATATGTGCTAGCAAAAAAATGCACCAAGTATGATAACTATGCATAAAAACATTTAAAACATGCTAAAGGAACATTTCATTACAAAGCATGCAATTTACCAAGTTTAAACATTATAATAGAGATAATTGGAAAACATAAGTCATAATCATCGTCTTCAATGCGAGTTGGCATCATCTTTATAATCCTTGAACACTTACGAGATACTTCTTTAAGCATGTCTTAGTTAATCATTAATCTTGTTGTGGGAAATTTAGCCTTAACCGACATAGAGAGCATGTGAGCATAACATGGTGTCTCCCACCCCGAAAAGGGTTGTTCTACTTGCCTAAGGTAGAACCAAGAACTTCTAGCTTAAGTGGATCCACTAGCTAATCATCCTATGGGGGCACGTAGTTTATGGGAAAAGGAGATTGCTACTAGAAACCCGGACTCTACTAACGGGAGAGCTTCCATCTAATGAGACTTCTTCTAGAAACCTGGCCTCTACTAACGGGAGAGCTTCCATCTCATTGTCAATATCCACTCGGTGCTAAGCATAATTCCCATGGAATAGTATTTTCTTACTTATTCTCATCATCCATGGAAAGGGATGTCATCTTACCAATCCAAGCTAGTTCATTACGATAGCTCTTTAGACTATGCGTGAGTAAACCTTTCACTGTCCATGTCTACATGTAAATTTTAGATTCAATTAGGTGAGAAAGACTTTCAATCTTAGAATCTTCATTATGTGAGAAAATCTTTCACATCATGTTAATCTTGTTTTTATGAGAATGTCCTTTCAATCAACACAACAACAATATCATAATCATTGACACTTTACTCTCAAAGTGTCCTTAAAGCATTCACATAGATTTCATAAAAACATGCATAATCTCATACTTTGCCCTTTCAAGTTTCAAAACCTAATTCCAATCACCACATCTAGAATTCAAGCATTTGACATGGATTTCATTATAATTCATGTGATTCTATCACTTCATTCATAATTTTATAAAATTCCTCTTTCATCAACAAAGACCTACATCATAAGATCACAATTGAGAAATATGGGAATTTCATGGGTTATTGGTGATACATCATAAAAACTATAGGAAATCATCAATTCATGCTTAGAATAACATAGTTCAATCATTATAATCAAGTTTGAAAGGAACCCGTGACTTTTGAATCAAATCCTAACAATTGGGGATTTTTATCTTTTTGAAATTAGAGATTTTGAAGGAACTCCATGGATGGAAGATTTCCATGGATGAAAGCTATCATACCTTAACAACAAAGCCCAATGCTAAGCTTCAATGGAGGAACTGAGCCTTGACCTTGATCCTAGCTTGAACTTCCTTCTTTTTCTTCTTCTAGTTTCTAGAGAGAGAAACATTTGAGAGGAAAGCTTTTTGGGGTTTATTTTGGGTTATGGGAAATAATGAATTGAATGGGTTAGTTTTACAGTAAAAATCACTTATATAGGTGTATTAAGCTTAAACGAAATGACCTCACTTTAATTTAATTAAAATTGGAATTACCCAAATAACCCTCAACTTGCCAGTGCACTGTCCATCTTCACGAGAAGCACCACGAGTCGTGGTCTCCTCCGTGGTGATGGACCAGTAGCTTGGACACCCTTCACTCAACTTCCAAAAAATCTAACTCCCCTCCACAAGCCTTCCCACGAGCCGTGAAATGGCTCGTTAAGAGGGGGCTATTTTGGGCAGCTTGAGGAGGATACTACCTAGCCTACCACGAGCCACACCATGAGTCGTGGTCCTCACCGTGAGTTGTGGTGGTGGTTGTGGAGGGTGAGGTAGTGTCTATGGAAGAGTCGCAACCCTTGCCCTCTTCCTTGGCCCTTACCCTCTTCCTTGGCTCTAGCCCTCACACACTTAGCTCTAGTTTAGCCTACTAGTTTCTGCGGTGTCACATTATCTCCCCCTCGGGAAAATTCATCCTCGAATTACGCTCTAGACACCTTAAGGTAGTAAAGACTCAAGACTAGCAACATATCATGCATGCAACATCATATGCCACTCCTTTCATTCATTGATCTTTCCTTTTTACTTCTGTCTTTACTTTTAATTTTGCATTGAGGACAATTTTAGGTTTATTTGGTAGGGTGGGGGTAAACTCATGCCCCTTAAATTTTTATTTTTTTGTGATGGCTTGATATAATTAGACTGTGTGATTGTGGCTTTGTGGTCCCTACTACATGTTAGTTGATTTTTGATCCATTGGTTTTAATGTGAATGTTGGTTTTGACCCGAATTAAAAAAATTGTCAGCTCTTGATATTTGTGAATGTGGTTGTTCTCTTGCAAATTTGAGTGTTGGTTGTGGTCAATACCGATGACTTAAATAGTTCTCTTGATTGAACGATATGAGTGTGCGATTCCGATGAGGCCAACTTGAGTTGAATAAGTCATATGTGAACTCTTAGCATCTCATTGTGACTGACCTGTTGTTGAAATGAATCTTGTGATGATCGTTGCAAGCTAGCTAAAATTGTAGAGTCTTGTTTGATGATTGTGTTGAATGCCATGTGTGGTGAGGTTGCCTTGAAATATGTGCATTATAATACCTAGAACTTGCCCCATTGGTCCAATCGACTAATGTAGGCAAATGATAGAGATGATCTTAGGCATCATTTATGGAGAGTGAACCAAAAATGCCATTATACTTCTTTGTGACCACCTTGTGAGAGTGTGAACCTTGCTTGTCACCGTTTGAACCTACCTTTTTCTTTGGATAAAACCTAAACAAAGTTGACCTCTTTGTCCCATCGCCTATAACCTTCATGAAGCATTAGTTCGTTTGAATAGCCAACTTTGTCCAAAAGCCTAAGTTGGGGGTGTGGTGGAAAAAGGGGGAAAGTCAAGAAGTTTGAGAAATTTGCTCTTGAAGGATCATGTTGAAAAAGATGGAAACCCTTCATGTAAAAAAAAAAAAAGAGAAAAGTGAAAGAATAAAAAGATTGAAAAAGAAAAGAATTGTTGAAATAACGTTTGTGAAATGGACAAAAGAAATGGGGTATCCAATGAATCATGCTTAAAAGAGCTTAGGGTGGATTGTGAAAATAAAAAAGAGTGAAAGAGAAGGAGAAAAAGTGAAATGTAGGTCATGCTTCATGTAGGTAGAAGTCACCAAACCAAAATTATCATTCATTTACCCTCAGGCTTGTTACAAGCCTTAAAGACCTTTGTGATCTTAAGTGAGCTGAAAGTCAGGTTGGTTGGAAAATACGGGCAAGCCTATGGGTAGAATCATGTGTGTGTTTATCTTTGAGAGTGAGACTTTCTTTTGATTCCAAAATTTTGGAACTTTGATGAGTTTTGTGTGACCATGGAATCATTCTTGGTGTGAGGGCATTTGAATACTTTTGTTGAGTTTGAACTTACATTTGAATCAAGCATTGTGAGCCTGAGCTCTATTTGATGATGGCTAGTCACAGTTTGAAACTTAGACTGCACATTTGACCATTGCATGGGTAGTTTGAACCACTTGTGTGCATTCATGTTCAGTCTTGAGTAGAACTATTTGTAGACATCCTTGTTGAACTGATTGATATTGTGTTTTACTTTAGGACAAGTAAAAGTTTAAGTTGGGGGTATTGATTAATCTGAGATTTCGACTCATTTAGAGCTTAATAATCATAGTTTTAGTGTCCTCATTGCCTATCTTATGCTCTAAACTGATGTTTATGTGTTAATTTTCAGCTATGATGGTAAAAGAGCAAGGCAAGAACATTACCACACAAAAGGGAGCAGAAAATTTGAACCAGTTGAAGAAAAGCAAAGTTGAGGATCGCCAAGACCACTCGGCGATTCGGCGAGTAATCCTTCAGCTCGCCTAAAGTTACAGTATGCCAGCCCTTGGACAAAGGCAACTCGGTGGTGGAACTTACCCTTTGGCGATGCTCTGATTGGATCGGCAAAGTAGCTTCAACCCGCCTAATGTTATGAAGTGATTAGTGAAGATGCAAGCAAAAACGGTGATAAGAAGGGACAATTGGCGCTCGCCAGCTACGTTGGCGAGCTCGACTTCGATCACATAAAATTACAACACAAAAAGGGTAAGGACTCAAGCTAAAAAGGCGATGGACAACATTATTTGGCGCATCGCCGACCTGGTCGACAACATTTGACTTATTCCACCGAATGACCCCAAAGGCAAAAATTTGTGAACGTATAAATTGAATTTTGAAAAGAGAAAGATTTGTTCCTACACATTCTAACTTTGGGTTTTTTATTTAAACACCATTTTTAGTAGTTTTTTAGGAGAATTTTAAGTTGGGTTTTGATTTTAAGTAGATTTCAAGCATTGTGAAGACTCGAATTTCATTACCTAGCTGATGGAGAACATAGTTGGTAATATTTTCTTGCATTTTATAATGTTTTTTTGAAACCCCATTCTTGGGGGTGTGATTATGTGATTAATTATCTAAATTAGCTTATGGGTGTTAGTATTTACTGATTTAATTGTTGTTTTGAAGTGGGTTCGATTGATAATCTAGTTTTAGTTCACGAATTGTAGTTGCAAATACAGTTCTAGCCTAGTATTCTATGCTTGCTTAAGAAAGAGGTTTTAGAATTACAGTTATCAATTGATTATTGTAGTGATTGGGTTCTTATGGGTTCAGCTTGAGAAAGTGAGTCTTAATTTGATCCTACCAATCTAGCTCGAGAGAGTAGATTAATTGAGGTTTTGGGTTGTTCCTAATTGTTATGTTTGTCGAGGTTCGAGAGAACTCATCTGATTCGTAGTAGTTGATCGAGAGATAACTATTACATCTGAAGTCTAGCCTATCCACTAAGATTCAATGATTTTCAATAAATAGTAATCACCCGTATAATGAAATTGGAAATTAATCGGTCACATTCCCAAGGATCCCTCTCTACTTGATTACTCTCCTGTTTTCGTAGTTGTTAATTGACAAATCTTATCCCTCCCCCCATTTGACACTAGTTGTCAACCTCTGCAACTTATTTTAATTGTTTCGATAAATTCTATTCCTACAACCGATTAGAACACATCTTTGACTTCGTAATTGAATTCTCTAACGTATCACTCACTATGGGATTGACCCCAACTCTTCGTTGGGTTTATATTAGATTGTGATCGCCTACAGTTAGAATTGGATGAAGTGTAGTTGAGTGTTATCAATGTATCTCAATGTGTCTGACTCTGACTTTAAATTTGATAAATAATTAATAAATAATGAGATAATAGGTAATTATTTAACATTATATATTGAATTATAGATATGACATGGATATATATCAAATTATGTAGGTTTTCGTAAGTTTAGTTGTTGTATTCAAAAGTTAAAGATGAGGCCATTTATGGGGAAAAATTGGGAAAATTACATGAGATGACAAACATCTACTAGTTAATTACTCCCTCCGTCCCATTTTATGTGAGGTACTTTGACTCGGCATGGAGTTTAAAAAAGAAATGAAGACTTTTACAATTTGTGGTTCAAAATGAATGATAAAAAATTGTGTGGCTGTAAATCATTTCATTAAGGGTAAAATAAACATTTTATAGTTAAATTGTTACTTAATATAGAAATGTGTCATTCTTTTTGGGACTTACTATAAAGGAAAGTAAGTCACATAAATTGGGATTGAGGGAGTAGTAAATAAAACTATAGTTTAATTTAATTATAATTCGTACCTACAATTTCACTAGGATTGCTATTTTAAAACGGGCCCACACACACTATTTGTATATGATCAAATTTGCATCTTTTCTCTCCCATATTTTATTACTTTCATTTTATATATCAAATCAACTCTCTCTCTCTCTCTCATCCAGTGTACTTTCTGATTACTCCCCCCCCCCCACCTAAATTCACTCAAGCATATTCAATTCTTAAATTTGGAATATTGATTTCTTCCACCAAAATGTGCTTCCTCATTTTCAAGTAACCAAATTACTCTCTCCGTCCCATTTTATGTGGCAACATTTGATCGGGCACAGAGTTTAAGAAATAAATGAAGACTTTGAAATATTTACCAAATTGCCCTTTAAAAAGTAGACTCACTTTTATCTCTCCTCATAAATGTATTGGAGTACTATTTTTAAGATTAAATGGGACCAACAAGGGTAAAATAGGAATTGTACCTTTAAATACTTACCATATAAGGAAATGCGACATTCTTTTTGGGACTAACCAAAAAGGAAATGGTGCCACATAAAATGGGACGGAGGGAGTAACAGTTTTTCATTGTATTTTTTAGATTATATGTTTGTACAATTTATATTTATGTTCTTTCACTCTAACATTTTTCATCTACCTTAATTCAATCTTAGTTTTTCAATAAGGAGATAAAATTATATGCAAATTTACGGCTAAACAAACTCCATTAAAAAGAATTACGTGAGGTATACAAATGCATATCCACAAATATGATGAAGCACAATTGTTTTGGTCTAGATCAAGCATTCCATGATATTGTAGGATATGTTACTAAATCTAGACTAAATAGAGAAATTAGATCCTTTGAAGAGTTTAGATCCTAGCCCAAAAATGCTCTAATTAAGATGCAACAAATTGTGAAAAGTTTTCAAGCAAAAACTAAAAGCAGAAAAGTTGAGGAACAAAAGTCTAATGGTTCAATAGAGACTAAGAGTTTTGTTATTTAAGTTGTCTCTAAAGTTTTTATGATTTAGCAAACTTTGGACCTGATCCCAAATGAGACTAAGAGTGTTTGTACAAGGAAACAACAATTGTCTACAACATGCAACTCTGCAACACATGTTGTGATTAGTGCGCATCTCCCACAGCACAACAGACCCTCAACCAATGGAATTGCTTTGTGTGTTTGTGGCTATCCTATAATAAGTCCATTCTTCGTGGCTACAAACAAGTTCTTGAAAACTGGTTTTTCTCTCTCTCAAGAGAACATTGCTCAAGAACAGCCGAAGGGCCTAATAGGGTTATCATTGTTCTTAGTTGTTGGTAGGGTTTATATTTCAGTGCTTAATCTTGTAAGAACAAACTTTGGGTCTGATCCCAGAATATCAAGGAGGCTATAACTGATGATGATTGGGTGAATTACATGCAAGATGATATGCATCAATTCAAAAGAAGCAAGGGTTGGCACTTGGTTACTAGGCCAGATGACAGAACTATCATAGGGACCAGGTGGATTTACAAAAATAAACTTGATGAGAAGGGTGTTATCACAAGGAACAAATCTAGACTAGTGGTTCAAGGGTACAATCAGGAAGAAGACAGTGACTATGATGAGATATTTGCCCATGTGGAAAGGATTCAGGTCATAGGATACTCATTGCTTTTGCAACCTTCATGGGCTTCAAACTGTATCAATGGATGTGAAAAGTTCCTTTTTAAAATGGATACCTAAAAGAAGAGGTGTATTTAAAGCAACCACTAGGATTTGAAGATTTCCTTAATCTAGATCATGTGCTTAAGTTGGACAAGGCCCTTTATGGATTGAAACAAGCTCCAAGAGCATGGTATGAAAGTCTTTTTAAGTTTCTTCTGGAAAATGATATCAAAAGAACAAGAATAGATAACACTCTCTTTCTGAAATCTCAAAGAAATGATTTTCTTATCATCCACATATATGTCGATGATATCATTTTTGGAGAAACTTTTGAAGTGATGTGTGAAGAATTTGCGACACTCATGGGTAGTGAGTTTGAAATGAGCATGATAGGAGAATTGATACTCATATGGGACCAACTCAAGAGAAATATATCAAAGAGTTGTTGAAGAAATTCCAGATGATAGATGGCAAGAATATTGATACTCATATGGGACCAACTCAAAGCATTATGTTGACGGACCTGGTCCTAGAGTGAATGAGACTATGTATCGAGGAATCATTGGATCCTTGCTATATCTTACTGCAACCATATCTGACATTGTGTTTGGCATTAGAATACGTGTAAAATTCCAAACTTGCCCTAAGGAATCACACTTGAAAGTTGCAAAGAGTATTCTAAAATATTCAAGTAAAACAAGAGACCTGGTTCTATTCTATCCTACAAGAGATGATGAGTCGGTGATTTTGACTAATTTAGGGCATAATATTCAGGGATTTAGTGTCCTAAAGGCCTATTTTATGCTCATAAGTGATGTTAGAATGTTAATATCCTACAATGAAAGAAAAAGAGTAAGGCAAGGATATTACAAGGCAAATAGAAGCGAAAAAGCTGAAAAAGCTGAAGGAAACCAAAACTGGTACTCGGCGAGTCACCGAGTGGACTTTCATCTTGCCTAAAGACCCAGCATGCTAACCCATAAACAAAACCAACTTAGTGATCGAACAAGTAATTCGTCGACACGCCGAAGAGATCGGCGATGTCGATTTAGCTAGCCAAAGGTTACAGAAAAAAGTGGTGAAAATCCACGCTAAGAAGGCGAGAAGAGGAGCACTCAGCACATCGCCGACCAATACGGAGAAGCATGACTCCCTTTTCTGAAAATTACAGAACAAATTGGTAAAAAGACACGCCAAAAAGGTGAGAAGAGGAGCACTCAACGCATCGCTGACCAATTCAGTGAGCCCGACTTACTTCACCGAGTTGACTATGTGCTGAAATTTTGGGAACGTATAAATGCAATTTTCAAAAGAAGAGAAGGAGTTCCCATATTTTTCATTTTAGGGTTTTTGAGTTTTTACCTTTTATAATATTATTTTTTATATTTTTGTGGAGAGATTTAAGGTTTGTGAGACTTTTAGCCTAATTTCTATCATTTGAGACTTGTGGATTGTTGTCAAACCTGATGGAAAACTTCGTTGGTAATGATTTCTTATTTTTTACTATGTTTGGCTAAAACCCATATTCTTGAGGTGTGATTATGTAGTTGAATGCATTAATTAGCTAATGAGTGTAGTTAGTTACTGATTTTATTGTTAATTTGAAGTGGGTTCAATTAATTATTCATATTTTAATTAAGGAATTGTAGTTGCAAATGCAATTTTAGCTTAGTAATCGATACTTGCTTGAGAAAGAAGTGTTAGAGTTTAATTATTTGTTGATGATTGTGTTGATGACATTGTTACAAATCTAGCTTGAGAAAGAGGGTTTGACTGCAATCTTGCAAATCTAGCTTGAAAATAAGGATTGATTAAGGTATTGGGTTGTTCAATTGTGTTTGTCACACCCCTTTTTCGCGCATGGAGGATAGAGTTTTTTCAATTTAAGTGACGGTATTGATTTAGGGATTATTTTATATTTTTCAGAGTCGCCACTTGAAATTGAGTTATGGTGTTCCAAGTCACCTTTTTGTTTAATCCCTAATCATAAGGAAATGACTCTTTGTTTGGTCTGCGAACCAGAAAATCAGGTAAGGAATTATGTTGACCGAGGGGAAGGTATTAGGCATCCGTCGAGTTCCGTGGTTCTAGCACGATTGCTTTTGTTGACTTATACTTATATTGATACATTTCTGGATAATTTGTGTCTTTATGCCAAAATTTGCTTATTTTTTAATTGTTGAATTTTTATTAGTCTTAAACCGGATGCATAACGGCATTCTCGATCTTGACATTTGGAGACATAACTGTCTTCCCCTCTCGAGTTCATCACACTTAATAATTTCAATTTACACCTCTTGGTTTGAATTAACAAAAATTAATTATTAAAATAATTTGGGCAAGTTGCGTCACCGCATCCTTGAGTGTCTTTTAAGTGTTCCAAAGAAAGATGTGTAACCACATTCTTAATTGAAATCGACCTTTGAAACGGATCATATATTTTAATATTTTACCTATTACTAGACAGCTTAAGCATTTTATTAGTGATTAAATTACATTTTTATTATTTATATTCATGAATATTATTTAAATAATAAAAGTCTAAAATCTTAAACAAATAGAAAATTATTTCATATTCAAATTCGATATAGATGCATTTACATTTTTAGTATAATTACAAGCTATGACAAAAGACATAAAAAATGTAACTCTTCATCTCTTAAATTTTATAAAATAAATATTTTTTAATGTTAGATAAATTTGACTAAACAAACTATTAGAATAATTCTTTCAAGCATTTAGTTGAATAATAAAAGCACTTAATTTATAGTAGCATATTGTACAAGATGGAAGATAACATAGACTAAAATAATGGGTAAATAAATCAATATTATAGCATCAAAGCTCAACACACACAAAATTTGAGCAACTTCATAACATTGGAATCAAATCTTATATAATCATGAAAATCAAATTATACAATAAAAATAAAACGGTACCTTTTGTGAGAATCAATTCACGAAAAGAAAATAATCTTAATAAGGAATCACGAAAGCAAGCCTCAAACTCAACCTTTGTTTGTGTAGTGTGAAAAAAAAATGTTTGCTTTTTGTACGTATGTTGGTTTTGGTGGGTGTGTGCTGATTATACTGTGTATATAATACACACTATATATGTGTTGTAGTATTGGAAGTGGGGGGAATGGGTTTTTTCTTTTTTCTTCTTTTTTTCCTGTACGTGTTGTGTGTTTTTCCTTTGCTGATTTTTTTTTCTTTTTCTCCTCTGTATTGCTGATAGTTGTGTGCATATGTATTCAATGTGTTTTAGTATATAGGTGTGTAGTGTGTGATTTTTTGATGGTTTGTGTGGGGGTGTTTAGTTGTGTGAGTGGGTAGTGGGATAGGTGTAAATGGGGTTGAAAGGTGAAGTGGGGTAGTGTGGGTAGTTTAGGTTATTATTATTTTTAGCTTAAATATATATATAAAAACCATAATAATAAAAATATTAATTAATTATTTTTAATTAATAAAATATAAGAAAAGTCAAATAGCTAGTCTAAAAATATAATTAAGAAACACTAGCTTATTTATTAAATCTAAATTAAAAGAAAATACATAGTTTTTTTTTTGTTATTTTCAAATCTTTTTAAAATAAACTTACTAAAATAAGGTAAAAGTCAAAATATTTAATTTAGATTTTTATAAAATATTTAAGCGCTAGAAATGGTGTAAGACCTTAAGTTCAGTCAAAAATTACGTGACTACAGTTTACCCCTCTTTGATTGGAAACACGAAGGGTTTTCAGACAAAGAAGCAGATAACGTGACAAGTTTTGACCGGACTTGTATTTGAAGTAAAAATCGGTGTGACCGAGTCTTGGTTTTGGACATCCTACATATCCCGGGTTATAAGGGAATCAGGTCACATGTAGTTCAAAGAGATGAGGTGATGAGTTTGAAGTTAAGTGAGGTTTCATCGAGGCTCCAAGTCGCGGTTCCTATCCTTACATAAAATAATAAAAGCTAATAGTCAAAAGGAAAATAAAAGTACAAGCTCCTATCTATACAACTTCTCTTGAGTCTTCACTTGTGTCTTTACTTTCAGATATCACCTTGATTTTTGGGTGAGTATCTTGATCTTGAATTGGATTGAGGCTTAACTTGCCGCTTAGAGTGAGCTTTTGGCACTCTTCAAAAATGAAAATTTGAATATGTTCTTGAATGACTACATATTTTCTTGATCAGAAGCTGAATAGAAATAGATGTCAGGAAGTCAGACTGCCACATGCATTGAAGAAGCTGATTCTGGCAATCATGGGATTGATCATTCTGAAAAGAGTTGAAACTTTGGTCTTGAATTTCAAATTTATGTTTCGCTTCAAGAAACCTGAAAACCATCACAAACGTTTTATAAAAGTTTTTTCCCTTCTTCGAAGATGGTCAAGTTGAGGGATAATATTCAGAACTTCAAGCGAGTAGATGGCGAACCTATCCACGAGACATGGTTAAGGTACCAAAAGTTGTTTCTCCAATGTCCAACTCATGGGCTACCAGACAATGTGTTATTACAATATTTTTACTAGAGTCTCGACTCGATAAACAAAGGTGTGGAAGACCAACTCATTCGAGTAGGAATCATGAGACAACCATTTGACATAGCATCAATCCTTCTTGATGAGATGACAAAAATCAATCGCGCTTGGTACACTAGAGAGGATCAGGTGCCTCCTTTGAACTTTGGGATGACAAAAGAACAATTGGAAAACACTAGGAGTAAATGACATCCCCATGACATGTTTTGTCAACAATGTCATTTGAGTCATTATTTTGGCCAAGGAGGATTCTTGTTCGAGCTATTTAAGGTCGAGCAGGAATCAAGGTTAGAACATAATGAGTGAGGATGGTTGGAGAGAGCACAATGAAGATTGGTCTAATCAGTATAGATGTTGGAGGAAAGAAGATGATGTTGATGTTTTCTATGCACATGCTAGTGACAGTCCAAATTCTAGGGATAGTTCCAGGAGCTTTTGAGTTTAGGATTTAATGTCTCATATTTTTAATAAAGTGCAAAGATTTAATGAAATGCTCAAGGAAATGAAGGCGGATTTCTCATCCTTAAATAAGACAGTAAACTCCCACTTAGCCTTCATCAAGCAACTTGAATCCCAGATGATCCAACTTTCAGCTCAACTAGATTCTAAATTGCAAGAGAGTCGCGCCAATGATACAATGGTGAGTTCAAAGATTAATCACGACAAATGCTTGGCGATGTTGACTCGGAGTGGAAAAGCAGTGGGTGGTGATGTTAAAGTCAATGGTGGGGCAAACACTAGTAAAGAAAGAGATGATGTCATTGATGTAGAGGGGTTTGGTGAAGAACCAAAAAATGACACACCCAAAAAAGTTGATGAAGTCCCAAAAAACTCATCAACGGTAAATTGCAAACATCAACTAAGGGGGATACTTCTTCATCAAGACCTACAAAACCATTGCCCAAAGTCAACCCACATTCCCTCAAAGACTAAAAAAAAGGGATAAAGATGCAAAGTTCCAAAAGTTTCTATCTGTTTTCAAGACTCTGTGTATAAATCTTCCTTTAGTGGAATCGTCGTTGGAATTGCCAGGTTATGCGAAGTTCATGAAAGAATTAGTCACCGAGCAAAAGAGTAGGGATTTTGAAACAGTTGAGGTGTCTCATAGTTGTAGTGTCATTATGACAAGCAACGTAGTTGTTAAGAAAGCTGACCCGGGGGCATTTACTATTCCATGTACTATTGGGATGTCTCAATTCACCAAAGCATTGTGTGACTTGGGGGGGAAGTATTAACTCGATGTCATACGCCATTTTAAAACAACTTGGGTTAGGTGAGCCTAAGTCTACAACGTTGCATCTTCTCATGGCCAATCGATCTACCAAGCATCCTATTGACATACTATATGATGTTTTGGTGAAAGTGGATAGATTTATTTTCGGTTGACTTTGTTATTCTTGACTGCTAGATTAATGTCAAAGTACCTATTATATTAGGTAGGCCATTCTTCGCTACCAGAGAGGCTCTTGTGGATGTTGAAAGTGGTGAGTTAAAATTTTGAGTAAAATAATGAGAAAATTACCTTCAATGTGTGTAATCGATGAAGCAACCTAGTGCCATTCATGTGGTCTCAGCCATTGATGTAATTGACGAAGCAGTGGCTAGCGTAGTGAGGTGTTTTGTGTGGGTGAGCCTCTAGCTGCTGTACTTTCAAATCATGATGGGGAATAGATTCAAGATTATGATGAAGTTGTGGCTGATCTATCGGGTTTAGATTATTATTCTAAAAATCCATTGAAGCTCGATATTGATCTTAAAAATCGAGAAAGTTACCCTTGCTAAACCATCCATTTAAGAACCACCCAAACTTGAGTTGAAGGCGCTCCCACCTCATCTTCGGTATGCATTTTTGGGAGTAAACAACACCTTGCCCGTCATTATTGTCGCAGGTTTGTTTGAGTGGAAAGTGCAACTACTTGTAAATGTGTTGAAACAGTACATTAAGGCCATCAGATGGACAATTGTTGTTATTATTGGAATTCCCCCGGGATTTATACCCATAAAATCCAATTGGATAGTGAATGCAAACCAAGTGATGAGCACCAAAGGAGGCTAAACCTTCCAATGCAAGAAGTGGTAAAGAAAAAATCATCAAGTGGCTCGATGCAGGTATGTATATCCTATGTTGGATAGCAAATAGGTAAGTCTCATGCAATGTGTACCAAAGAAATGAGGTATCACGGTGGTTCCAAATGAAAAAAGGGAACTTGTACCAATGAGACCGGTTACCAGTTGGCGTGTATGAATGGACTACCAAAAATTGAACGCATGGACCGAGAAAGATCATTTTCCAATGCATTTTATGGAACAAATGTTTGATAGGCTTGCAAGACGTGGATGGTATTTCTTCTTAGATGGTTATTCCGGGTACAATCAGATTTCTATCGCACCAGAAGACCAAGAAAAGACAACGTTTACATGTCCCTACAAAACATTTGCTTTCAAAAGAATGTCTTTTGGGTCGTGCAATGTGCCGGCAACGTTCCAATGATGTATACTCTTTATTTTCACTGATATAGTTGAAGACTCAATGGAGGTCTTTATGGATGATTTTTCGGTTGTGGGTGATTCATTTGAAGTGTGTCTCGATCACCTTGGGAAGGTACTGCAAAGATGCATTGAAACTAATCTTGTTCTAAATTGGGAGAAATGTCACTTCATGTTAAAAAAAAGGTATTGTTTTGGGGCATAAAATATCAGGAGAAGGATGGAAGTGGATCAAGCTAAAGTCGAAGTTATTGCTAAACTACCTCCTCCCATTTCAGTGAAAGGCGTATGGAGTTTTCTAGGACATGTAGGTTTTTACAAGCGGTTTATAAAGGATTTCTCAAAGATAGCTTACCCCCTTTGTAAGTTACTTGAAAATGAATCCTCTTTCAATTTTGATGACGCTTGCCTCAATGCATTCTTATGCTTAAAAGAAAAACTAGTGTTAGCTCCGATCATTGTTGCCCCCGATTGGAGTATTCCATTCGAACTAATGTGTGATGTAAGTGGTGTGGCTTTGGGAGCTTTTCTTGGTCAACAAAAAAGCAAGTTATTTCACTAGTCTATTATGCGAGTAAGACTTTAAATGTAGCTCAAAAGAATTATACCGTCACTGAACAAGAATTGCTAGCGGTGGTGTACGCCTTTGAAAAGTTTAGAGCATACTTGTTGGGTACTAAAGTCGTGGTGCACACGGATCATGTTGCAATCCGATATTTGATGGCTAAGAAAGATGCAAAGTCAAGGTTGATTTGGTGGGTGTTGTTAGTGCAAGAGTTTGATTTCAAAGTCAAAGATCGAAAATGGTATGCAAACCAAGTGGCAGATCACTTGTCAAGGCTCGAAACTAATGTTGTTGTTCTCGGTGAGAGGGACATTGAGGAAGCATTTCTCGATGAGTAACTGATGATGGTCACTCATGGCAATCCACCTTGGTATGCTGATTTCACAAACTATGTGGTATGTGTGATCCTTCCCGAAGGGGTTAATTCTTATCAACGGAAGTGGTTTTTATTCGATGTGAAGAAGTACTTTTGGGATGAACTGTATCTATTTTGGGAATGCGTAAACCACATAATTAGAAGGTGTGTACCGAAAGTTGAGGTAAATGCAATTCTCCATGTTAGCCACACGTTGCTAGTCGATGAAAATTATAGCGGGGTACGCACAACCGTCAAAGTGCTTCAAAGTGGTTATTACTGGCCAAAATATACCAAGATGCACACTCTCTTGTTAAATAATGTATTAAATGCCAAAATAAAGGAGGAGTGTCAAGAAAGCATGAGTCACCTCTTCATCTTATTCTAGAGGTGGAGTTGTTCGATGTCTGGGGAATCGACTTCATGGTACCCTTTGTGAGCTTTTACAGAAATAAGTATATCTTGGTGGTGGTTGACTGCGTTTATGAATGGGTAGAGGCTGTAGCTTTACCCAACAATGAAGGGAAGAGTGTTGTGCAATTCCTGAAGCGATATATTTTCATAAGGTTTGGTACTCCACGTGCAATTATTAGTGATAGAGGATCTCATTTTTGCAACTGTTTGTTTACTTCATTGTAGAGCAAATATGGAGTTAAGCATAAAGTTGCAACCCTTTATCAGCCACAGACAAGTGGGCAGGTTGAAGTATCAAATCGAGAATTCAAGGGAATTCTGTAAAAAATAGTCAATGTAAATTGGACTGACTGGTCTAGGAAGCTAGATGATGCTCTTTGGGCTTACTGCACCGCTTTCAAGACTCTGATTGGCATGTCACCATACCAATTGGTATTTGAAAAGTCTTGTTACCTACCAATTAAGCTAGAACACAAGGCATCGTGGGCATTGACGACATTAAATAAACTTGAATTGGGGGGACGCTTTAAAAGATAGAGTCAATCAACTCGATGCATTGGAAGAGTTTTGGCTGCGAGCATATGAGAATTCAGCCCTTTACAAGGAGAAAATGAAGAAGTGGCATGATGTTATAATCCTTTAGTGAGATTTTAAGGTTGGTGATCTTGTTTTGCTTTATAACTCTCGTTTGAGACTTTTCTTGGGTAAACTCAAATCGAAGTGGTCAGGCCCGTTCAAAGTAACTCGAGTGTTCACAAATGGGGCAATTGAAGTTGAAAGCAAAGAAGGATCGACATTCAAAGTAAATGGGCAATGCTTAAAGCTTTATTTTGGAGAATGTTTGGATATATCAGTAATTGAAGTTCTGTATTTGGAATATGCTTGAATGCATTTTCACGTCGTGCCACGATGTTAACTAAGGCACTGCTTGGGAGGCAACCCAAGTTTAGTTGTTTTTGAATAACGTTTGTTGAATGTGTAGGCTGAAACCCTCATTTTGAAAGAATGGCAACTAGGCGGTGGACTAATCCTTTTGGCGAATCGCCAATTAGTCCCCCAGATCGTTGAAGTCCATCGCTTTTCCTAGGACTAGATTGGAGACTCATTCTGGAAAAGTTGGCGAGCTCCTATATTTTCGGTGCCTCGCCGAACTGAATTGGCGAGGCCGATAATTCTTGTTTTTTTCCTCCAACTGAAGGGCTAACTTTCTATAAATTTCGGCTAGCCAAATTCCGCTCGGAGGCTCACCAAATGGTTCAGCGTTTCTGGAAATTGTTTGTTGATTGGGCGTGAAGTGAAGAGTCTCTCCTACTCTAATCCTCTCATTCAATGATCCTTACTTTCCCGTTTTGCTGGCTAAATTGGTTGTATTTGCACTAAGGGTACTGTATAGTTTTTCTTGGGGGGTATGAAGGTTTGTGAAAGTCTTAGTGATCCGCCTCCTGAGTTATTACTTTATGAATATTTTGGATGTTCTTTTGCATATTTGATTCTTAATTTGTGAATGTTGTGGTTGTTCTCTTGCATATTTGAGTATGGGTTGCGATCAATACTGATGACTTGAATAGTGCTCTTTATTGAACGATATGTTTGTGCAAGTCCAATGAGGCAAATTTGAGTTGCATAAGTCATGTATGAACTCTTAGCATCTCATTGTGACTAGTCGATTCTCGAAGTGAGTCTTGTAATATCATTGCACGCGAGCTTAACTTGTAGAGTCACGATTGATGATTGTTTTGAATGCATTGTGTGGTGATATTTTCTTGAAATATGTTCTTGGTGATACCTAGAACTTTGCCCCGTTGGTCCAATTGACTAGCATTGGTGAATGAAAGAAATGATCTTAGGCACAAATTTTTAAGAGTGAACCAAATTGTCATTATACCTCTTTGTGACCACCTTGTGAGAGTGTGAACCTAGCTTGGCACCATTTGAGCCTAATCTTTTTGGATGAAACATGAACTACATTTGGCCTTTTCCTCCCCACCTAAAACCTTCATGAAGCCTTGAAATGTTTGGATAGCTAACTTAGGACAAAATCCTAAGTTGGGGGTGTGGTGAAAAATGAGGAAACAAATTGAGCAAGAAGTTTGTGAAATTCACCCTTGAAGAATTGTGTTGAAAAAAAATGGAACCCCTCCATATAAAAAAAAGGGGAATTAAAGAAAAAGATTGAAAAAGAAGTTTGATTTGTGCATTGGTGGAAACAAAAGGGGTATCCAATGAGGCATACAAAAGGCTTTGTGCTTAAATTTTGCTTGAAAAGAGTAAAAGAAAAGGAAAAAGACTGAAATGCAAGTCATTCTTCATGAAGGTAGAAGTCACTAATAAAAAATAATCATACATTTTCCCTCAGCCCCGTTACAAGCGTTAAAAGACCTTTGTGATCCGGCATAAGCCGAATGATATGTTGATCGGAAAATACGGGCAAACATATGGGTAGAATCATGCATGTGTTTATCTTTGAGAGTGTGAGAGTTGATTTTGATTCCTTATGATATAATCTTTGATGAATTTTGGTGAGAGCATGAAATCATTCTTGATGTGAGGGAATTCTAATACTCTTGTTGAACTGTAATTTGCATTTGAAGCGAGCATTGTGAGCTTGATCTCTATTTGACGGTGGCTAGTCATGGTTTGAAACTTCAAGGTCACAATTGAACATTGCATGTTTAGATTAAACCTCATGTGCATTCATGTTGAGTCTCAAGTAGCACTATTTGTAGACATCCCCATTGGCCTGGTTGATCTTGTGTTTTACTTGAGGACAAACAAAAGTGTAAGTTGGGGGTGTTGATAAGTCGGGATTTTGACTCATTTAAGGCTTACTATTTAGGGATTTAGTGTCCTCAATGCCTATTTTATGCTCATAACTGATGTTAAAATGTTAATATGCAGCAATTAAGGCAAAAGAGTATGGCAAGGACATTACAAGGCAAATAAGAGTGAAAAATCTGAAAAAGTTGAAGGAAGGCAAAGTTGGTACTCGCCAAAGCCACTCGGCGAGTCGCCGAGTAGAACTTCAGCTCGCCTAAAGACCCATCATGCCAGCCCATGAACAAAACCAACTCGGCAATCGAACAAGTAATTCAGCGACACACCAAAGAGATCGGTGATGTCGATTTAGCTCGCCAAAGATTACAGAAAGAAGTGGTAAAAATCCATGCTAAGAAGGCGAGAAGAGGAGAACTCAGCTCATCGCCAACCAGATCGGTGAAGAATGACTCACTTCACTGAAAGTTACAGAGTGAATTGGTAAAAAGACACGCCAAAAAGGTGAGAAGAGGAGCACTTGGCGCATCGTCGACCAGTTTAGCGAGCCTGAATTACTTCGTCGAGTTGACTCCGTGCAGAAATTCTGGGAATGTATAAATGCAATTTTCAAAAGAAGAGATGGAGTTCCCACATTGTTCACTTCTGGGTTTTTCAGTTTTTACATTCTAGAATATTGTTTTTACATTTTTGTGGAGAAATTTAAGGTTTGTGAGACTTTTAGCTTAATTTCTAGCATTTGGAGACTTGCGGATCGTTGTCAAACCTAATGGAAAATGTTGTTGGTAATGATTTCTTGTTCCGTACCATATTTGGCTAAAAAAACCCATTCTTGGGGGTGTGATTATGTAGTTGAATGCATTAATTAGCTAATGGGTGTTGTTAGTTACTGATTTTATTGTTGATTTGAAGTGGGTTCAATTAATTGTTCATACTTTTTAATTAAAGAATTGTAGTTGCAAATGTAATTCTAGCTTAGTACTCGATACCTGCTTGAGAAAGAAGTGTTAGAGTTGAATTATTAGTTGATGATTGTTTTGATGGCATTATTACAAATCTAGCTTGAGAAAGTGGGTTTCAATGCAATATTGCAAATCTAGCTTAAAAAGTTGATTGATTAAGGTATTGGGTTGTTCGATTGTGTTTTGCCTGTTGAGGTTCGAAGAACTCACTTGATTCACAATAGTTGATTGAGTAATGGCTATTGTTGCTCCTATTTTACTAGTCATAATTTGGTTACCTAAATCCTCCCCCCCCTCCCCATTTGATATAATTGTCTAAACTTAGTGATTTACTTTAATGTTACGAAACTTCTACCTCTACAAGCGATTAGCACACAATTTTACTTCTTGATTGAATTCTCTACTGTATCACTCCCTGTGGGATCGACCCAAACTCTTAGTTGCATTTATACTTGTTAGCGACCGCCTACACTTAGAATTGGATGAAGTGTAGTTCAGCGTTATCAGGAGACTCTTCTGATTTGGTAGGTTATGTTGATGCTGATTATGCAGGGTATCAAGTTGATAGAAAGAGAACCTCATGAATGGCCCATTGTTTGCTTATCTCTTATCTCCTAGGAAACTAAAGCAAAATTTAGTTACTCTTTCTATAAGTGAGGTAGAATATATAGCAGTCACAGCTTGTTGTGCTCAACTCCTATGGACCAAACAACAACTTGAAGATTCCGGAGTGGTCACTGAGACTATCCATCTCCTATGTGACAACATAAGTGCTGTCAATATGGCTAAAAATCATGTTCATCATAAACAGACTAAGTATATTGATGTGAGACATCACTTCTTAAGGGACAACGTGGTAAAGAGGAATATCAACATACAGTTCTGCAAGACTAAGGATCAAATAGCAGATATTTTCACCAAAGCTTTAAGTAGAGACCTGTTTGAGAAAAACATACTGAAGTTAGGGATGCTGAAACTTGACGAAGCTGATCCTACCTGAGGTAATTAAACCCTTCATGACTATGCCAAGAGAGAAACTGTCCGGGTTTTTTAGTTATGTTCGTTTTAGTAAATTCAGTCTCATACCTTTTGTAGGTATTCACACATACTGGAAGTGCCAAAGGAAAAAAGAGTCGGGCAAGAACTGGGAAAATACATTTAGACTGAATGGAAAGACCCGATCCTTACTCGAAGATTAGCATTTGTAACATTGCATTTTAAATTTTGCATCTGAACTGGGATTTTGCCATGTGTTGATCATCCTGTCTTCTAATCGTTGTCTAATATCTTTCCATTTGAAAGGTCGCTTCCTTTCAAGGGACCTGATGCACCCTTTAACCTCCATATATACCCTCTCGTTTCTAATAATCATTACAAAAATTTCAAAATCCTTACCAAATGCCTGAAATTTTTTAAGATCCTTTCCTTTTTTTCTCTCAAAATCATCTCTTAGAATGTTTACACCGTCCACTCTTTCTAACGAGATGAAGGGAAATGTTGATGGTGTCGATCCTACTTCATCTGCTGCTCCACAAAAAAAACTTTCATCTCAAAATCCAACTTCAACTATTCCTCTAGATGAATAAAATGCTCTCTCTACTCCTACTTCAACCAATCCACTGGTTGAAGAACTTAAAACCCCAACAACTGAGGTACTCCTTTCACCCAGTGGTGAACTGTCTTCATAACGAGCTTCTCCTGTTCTTTCTGATACCCTAGATCTAAATGAATCCCAAAATTCATCCCCTATAGGATCCATTCAGTCTGAAAATCAATGTGAGAAAGACGTCCTTGCTATTGATGAATCTTAACCTGGTCCAGTATCATCTGCCCTTTCTGAACAACACTTTAAAGGGGACGAGTCTAATATTTTGGTTGCAGGAGATGAGTGGGTTGTTGAAAGCTTGACAGAAATGAAAGAGGACAACCGAACTATCGTTCTAGGAAATGAACCCCAATTGTTTGAGCCAGCTGAGTCTCCTCTTGAAGAGTCGCCTCCCAGATTTGATCAAACCTCTATAGTAGGGGTGGGCACTATTGTTGGAGATGAGGGAAAGGAGGACAATGATGAAGATCACCAGCCCTTAATAAAGTGAGTCCAGAAAAGGCAAGTTGCTGCTCCTGAAGAGAAGGATGAAGACAGAGATGGTTTGTTCAAAGGAAAATGATCCCCCGTTCCAAAGGGAAGAAGAAGGTAACCGACGAAAGGCCCAACGAAGGACAAGGAAAATTCCCAGAAATTGATGGGGGATACAATGAAGTCAAGCAAAACAAAGCTGTAGCAAATCGGACAAAAATGATAAACACTATTATAGAAGAGGACTTAATTCCTAATGTGGACTTTGTTGATAAGTCAGAAGAAAAGGGTGATAGTTGGTCAGTGTCTGCATATGTTTTTTTTTGCATTTGAGAAAAGGAGAGTGGAAGTCATATGTAAGAAACCCTCTAAAGCGACAAGAGGACACCCCAAGAAGGAAATTATTTATGTAAAAAAGCACACTAAAGGAAAGCTTCTTGTGGTTAGAAGATAGAAGGAGACAACCGAACGAAAAAAGAGTAATCATCCCAGAGCCATTCACTGAATCGGATCTTGAGTTTTAGATGGGACCTGGTTTAGTAGGTAAAAAGAGAGTTTTAAAAGCATCTGACACGAGAGAAGAGTGTTGCGGTTCTTAGATCTCAGAAAGTGTGGACGTAAGAGTTTTCTATTTTGAGATAAAGACTAAATCAGGGTGCAAAACCTGGTCGATGCTGTTGAAATTCAAAGTTGGACTCACCTGTTCACAAATCATGTACATCTTGTGCACTAGTCTAAGGTTCGAGAATTTTAGTCAGGCTAAAGCTAAATGAGGATTGGAGTGTGAATGCTCAAATAGGGAATATCCAATTTCTGCACAGTGAGGCAATACTGAGTGAGGGGATCAACATTATGGCTGAAAAGTCTCCAACAAAGATCTTTGAGGTGCATATCAACAAAATCCCTAATCTAAGTCGAGCTGGAATCCCCAAGAAATACCTATAAGGTGAGTATCAACTGTTTTTGAGTTTGAAAACAAAGTGTTGCTGCCTAGATTAGAAAAGAGAACGATTGCCTCAGCTGCAGACTTGTTCTTCATTGAGGCCCTGCACACTCTTTAGTTGACCAACCTTCCTACCATCATGTTTGAGCACATGCATAAGATAATGATTGTCTAAGATGGTAAACATGGGTTGGGTTATGGGTACTTGCTGATATGGGTATTCCAACACTTTAAGATTTCACTTGGTTCTAGAGTCAGGGGACAATGAAATAGTAAATCTTCATGAACACTCTTATGGAGTGTGAGTGTGTCAAAGGCAAGGCTGGCAATAAGAGCGAAGTCTCAGAACTGTTGGATGTACAGTCTCAACTTAAGCATAAGTTAGAAGCCATGAGAGTCACCTTGGCTAACGAAGATGCTGAGATTGCTCGCCTTAAGGTCAAGCCGTAATTGGCAGAATATGAGGACCGGGTGGAGCCAGACTAGACGCCCTACAAGTTGAGAACAAAGTCATTGCTTACAAAAACTCCAAACATTAGGCAAAACTTCTCCAACTCCATGAAGAGGCAAATGCTCTCCTATCCTTGCTCCTAAAATCCTTCACCTCCAAGCCTCCCTCATTATAATTTCTTTCATGTCCTCTATTCCTTCTTTTTGGTCCTCTGTGGGTATTGTCCCGGTTCTCATGTTAAATGAGATATGCAATGTTGTGAATGCTTCCCTTATTTTTGTTAATGAATGAATATATTGGCCCCGTTTCTACTAACTTGCTTCACTATTTTATGCATTTTCTCTTATGCTCAGTGTTGCTCAAGTGTCCATGAATTTGTTTGACTACATTTCTGATTAACTTGGATTAGTGCTTTAACTTTTTTTTATGATGTCAAAAGGGGGAATATATTGTGTTTAAGGCAGAGTTGGTTCAATTAGAGATGAGACCTGGTTTGGTTGATAGGAGAATGATTTAATTAGAGATGGTACTTGGTCTGGTTAATAAGGGGATGATGAAAGATAGTGGGAAGAAGTTGAAAAAGTTAAATATTAGTTTGTCATCATCAAAAAGGGGGAAATTGTTATTTTATGTTGTCTCTGAAGTTTTTATGTTTGAACAAACTTTAGAACTGATCCCAAATAAGACTAAGAGTGTCTGTACAAGAAAACAATAGTTGTCTACATCCTGCAACTTTACAACACATGTTGTGGTTGGTGCGCGTCTACCGCAACACAACAAATCCTCAACCAATGGAATCGCTTGGTGTGTTTGTGCCTATAGTATAGTGTGTCTATTCTTCATGGGCACAAACAAATTTTTGAAAACAATTTTTTCTCTCTCAAGAAAAATATCCTCAAGAACAGGAGGATGACTTGATAGAGTTATCATTATTCTTAGTTGTTGCTAGGGTTTATATTTCAGTGCTTACTCTTTTAAGATCTATTCCTAAACTATAAAGGAAGTAGATCAGTTCTTCCTGCTTGTGGTATTTTTTATAGCTTTCCGTTATACACCTTTTGCTCTCTTTATCCTTTTCAATTCAGCTATTCCAGTCAGACCATAGCTTCCTTAAATAGGTCTTAGGTTTTTGAATTTTCTTTCTTATATTTGTAAGGGGAGAGTCTCCCTTATTTATTCTTTCCTATTATTTTGTATTGAGATGAGTCCTCTCATAAGCATTTAGATACTAGGTTTCCATTTATAGTATTGGTGATGAGTTTACTGATCTTAGTAGGCTAGTCGACTTTGAACCACCATAGGTTCGGAGGTAAGGTTTATGCTCATCTCCTTGTACTTTTGTTGTTTTTATTTATGTTAAGGTATGGGGGTGTTGCTACGCCCTGAACACTTAAGGGTTGTTGAATAAATAAAATAAAATAAAAATTCCAGAACATCATAACCAAGTTTAGCTAGACTTAGCTATGTTGAGTTCTTGAAGTATAAATCGACTAGAGTTAGTTGGTTTAGTGGGCAATAAAGTTATTGTTTAGTTCTTTTGTTTGTAGTATAGTTGCTACAGTAAGGGGGAAGAGATTACGAGTTTGATTCCTAGATTACTAGAGATTTGTAATCTGAAGTCTTTGCTCCATTTTGAGTGAAATGGAGTTGAGTTGAACCCCTGTGAGACCGGTCATGGTTTTCTCCTCCCTTGAGTAAGGGGGTTTCCACATAAAACTCTCATGTCTGTTTTACTTTGAGTCATTCACTTTCCGCACGTTATTTCTGTCAAAGGACATGGTCCATTGACTTTTAGTGGACACATACATTTTATCAAGTTAATTTTTGTTGTTGTTAATCAATGCTTCAAGTATTGTTTCGAGAGTTGTAATTGTATCAATAATTTTTACATGATATTATATATATTTTATGAGATTTGTATTTGTATCAATATTATTGTAGGTTTTAGTATTTATATCAATGTTATATGTATTTGGCTTTTTCGAAATAATATACAATTGCTTATTTCTATATATGAATCAATTGCATATATACAAAAGCTGTCAATTGCATATATACAATAACTGTCTAGCATTTATCATTTGTATCTTATACGATTAAATTTGTTAATGATAATTATATACATTTTTATTTATATATCAAATGATACATGTATTTGTTTTTCTTAGGAATAATATATAATTGTTGATTTGTATATATGCATCATATACATATACACAAATAATTTTCTAACATTTATCATTTGTATATCTTATACGATTGTATTTGTTAATGATAATTATATACATTTTGATTCGTATATTTCAAATTTCATGATTTGAAACTTTTTTTTTCCGAATGAATAATTAGAAAGGAAGAACTGAACTGAATTATTAGTTTTAAATCGGAAAATACTTGTTGTATTATGAATGAAGAAGTCAAACTAGATTTTTGATTATTGAAACCTAGTAAATGAAAATCAAATTTTTAAGGGAAAAATTTATAGCTTTAAGAGTTCATTTTGATATGAAATTGTAAGAAAATACATTTAATGTGATTCGTGGAATATTTTTCATTTTAAACTGATTTTGCCACATCAATTAAGAAATTAATTTACAATTGTATTTGTATATACAATATTCAAAAATGCGAGATAACAAATACTAATCTCAATAGTTGATAAAGTTATAGCTCGACTTGTAATTAAATAAACCTTAGCTATGAAACTTCATTATTTTTCTAGAATTAGTTGTTTATGAAATTTCCTAGGCAAATAGATTTTACACAAATCTCAAAGTGTTAAGAGCTAATTACATCATATCGATACTCTTTTTCAAATTACAAAATCCCTTAAATTTGGTGGAATCCGGATACATCCCAAAACGCCCCGATATATCGCGTCCCAATTTCAGATATATCCCTCTACATTGCGTACGTCCCGATACATCGGATAATGTGATGTATCCGATTGATACATCGTGTAAAGTAACGTCCCGATGCACCGCATATGTCTCGATACATCGTAAAGTGATGTATCTGACCGATACATCACGTAAAGTGATGTATCCGACCGATACATCACGTAAAGTGATGTATCCGACCAATATATCGCGTAAAGTGATGTATCCGACCAATATATCGTGTAAAGTGATGTATCCGACTGATACATCACGTAAAGTAGAGATTTTTGTAAAAAAATAAATTCAAATGATAGATTTTTAAAAAAAAATATATAGCGAAATAAGTTATATATTTAGATAATTTTTGGAATAGTTTATCGGAGTTTTTCGCATAAGTTTTCATTTCGGCCCACTAGGCCCGAAAGTGTTCAATGGAAGAGCAGAATCAGATCTCATTCTTGGCCTACTTCAAATGCCAGCTTAGCAGAAGGACGGGTTGACATATTTTTATCATCTTATATGCTCTTGTCGCTGCTGGTGACGGAGATCGGCTGAGGAATTACACCGGCAGAATTTGAAATTCAACTCTCGGTGTAGCCAAATTTCCTTGTTCTCTCTACCATTCAGTCCCAGATATGCAATTCATTGAATTGTAAAACCGATTTTTTTTCCTCTCAGTTTTGGTGTCGGTGGCCGTGTGTGGTAGCGGCAAAGGGACTCGAATTGAGCTGATATATGGCTTACAGGAGAAAACAGCAGCTGCCTAAGGTTTCTACTGGAACTCCGCCACCACTTCCCGATGAGAGTTCTTCTTCTTCATCTGCTTCTTCTCTGGCTGCTAAGGCCATAAGAGCATCATCCGCATACAAAGACTCTTCTCTTTCCTCCGCATATGGTCAGTCAGCTCTTTCATCTCCTCGCGACTCAAATCCGTTACGATCTTCTGCTCCGGTTTCAACAGCATCATTACCATACAAAGACTCTTCTCTCTCCCCCATCTATGGTCAATCAGTTCTTTCATCTCCTGGCGACTCAAATCCCTTACGATCTTCTGCTCCGGTTTCAACAGCCAAGGTTAGCTCTTGCTTGCCTTTAGTGTACTACGCATAATACATTACAGTTTTTGTTTAGCATTTTTCTCATTTCCACTACTGCTGTTGGTAATTTTGCTTCCTTTCAGACTTTCAGTATCTCGAAGAATTTTAGGCGGCTATATGTTGATTTTGCTTTGAGAGTAGAACTACATGTTAGGGTGAACTTTAGCGTGTTGTTATGGGTTGATTGTGTCTATTCTTCTGTTTTTTGTAGGCCAAAGAACTCACTTTTTCTGTTGTTGAGTTGTACTTTTACACTGATGTTACAAGTAATAGTGATATGTGCTGTTTTTCATCTTGTTTTTCCTTGTGCATATGCAGGTATATAATTGTCGCATTTACATAAACTTATTCTTTGAATGTCTAGGAGTGGTTTTGTAGGAAAATAGAGAAAGTAGGGCTCTTACAATTTCCCTTTGTAAAATGTAAAATTTGATCCTCAGGTTTCTTTCGGTTGTTATGTGTCTATAACTAGATGTTATATTATCTTTTCTGATTTGTAAATTAAAGTCTCCAATTTTTCTTTAGCTACATATAAAAGTACAGTCTATATGTCTATTACAGAGTGTAGTGTTCTTCTTTCGTTTACTTGGATGATATGGAAAAGGATAAGGATGGGTTCCAAGCTTTGGGGAGGAAAGATGTGGAGGGATGGGGAATAGGAAAGGATCTTGCCACAAACCGGGGGATGGGGGAGTCATAAGATCAGTGATGCATATTTGCATCTGCAGTTTCAAGTTGTATCTATTTTTCTAATAACCGTGGTGTTTTTACCAGCTTGTCACTGGATACCCAATAATCTCTCACCAAAGTAGGTACTGGGTAACTCTGTCTACTAAGGCTTGGAAAAATAGGAAGAAATTACATACTCCCTCCGTTTCTAAAAGAATGATCTGTTTTTCTTTTTAGTCTGTTTAAAAAAGAATGACCCATTTCCTTTTTTGGCAACACTTTAATTTCAACTTTCTACGTGGCATGTTTAAGACCACAAGATTAAAGGACATTTTGGTACATTTGTCATAACTGAGTAGTATTTTTTGTCTCCACTGGAATTTGAATTTGAGAACTCATGGTTCTCAATCCACTTCATTGACCGCTAGGTCACACCCTTAGATGCTTCAAATCGTATCCTTAGATGATAGGGAAATAGGATAAGGATAGGGAATGGGAATCTTTCCACCAGTTGGTGATAAGGGATTGGGCAGAAGGATGATTCGTAGAGTTACTGACCTTGTTATCAGTTGTTTGACTTTGGCATTGTCTCTTTTACAGCTGATAAATGGAGTTCTTCTTGCTGTAAGAATACTCTTTTTAAATGCAGGATTCGTCCAGCTATGAGTATACATCAATGAAAAACTTGAGTGCATCCAAACAAGGTATTTGGGGAGTATTGGCTAGGAAAGCGAAATCTATTATTGATGATAATAATACAGACCAACCACATCTAAGCGAAGTAAGAACAAGAATGCAACATATGCCTGATAGTGCAGCCATTGGTCAGGTAAGAAATTTATGTTGAAATTAAAATTTTTATGGTTGCATGTTTGCTAAATATTTTCTTCGGCTATGTGGTGATGGTCTATGAGTTAGGCTTTGGGGTTACAGATTCTGAATTTTGCACCTTTATTATATGGATTGCAGCAATATGACAGAAAACAGTTGCCTGAAAGCCGTAGAAAAGCTGAGGGCCATAAACTACAGAAGGGATTAGATGCTCTTGCATCTTCCCTTAATTATATTGGCGGGACCATCGGAAATGCTTTTGAGGTATGCTTTTGTACGAAGTTTCTTCCAAAATTTTCCATCAAGAATAAAGGTAGTTTAAAAAAAAGACAACTTCCATCAAGAAATGCATTTAAACTTTTTGAATGTACTAAGTGTGTGGATTTGGAAAATATTAAAAAACCTTGATCACTCCACTACACCTCAATCCAAATTTATTCGGTGGTTTGTGTGGATTGTCCATTACTCGTCTATTAATGCTTATAAGGCTAGAGGTTAAATTTCACACTTATCCTTGTATGTACATACAAGTTTCTGACCACTATATAACGACTCTTGGCAAATGTTGGAACTTTGATAAGTGTAACAACGACAACTTTATCCTAATTTATCTAGTTGGTATCACATACATGAATCCCTTGCTTCTATTGTTTTTGGTTTTTAGTCTTCATAAATAATTTTTGATACTTCAGTCGATGGTCTATCGAAAACAGCTTCTCTAATTTCACAAGGTAGGGTAAGGGTGTGTACACACCACTCCCCAGACTCCACTTGTGAGTGTCGTTGTTGTAGCCTTTATAAATAATATAAATTATGTGTATGGGTTTTATCTATGTTTGTATTGATCTGATAGGTTTTGGGTATCATAGAATAACATCTACTTTCAAAAAACTGAGAAGTTAAGTAGCTCTGTTTTGTTCGAAAGAGAATCATATAGTTGAATACATTATGTTGCAATACAAGGCATTAGTTCTTTTATTCGTAAATTTGACAAGCCAACTTAAAAGCCTGAAATTTTTTGTCATGTGACAGTGGACAACTTCGTAGTTAACTGCTTTAGATTCATGAGTACTAAGAGATATATCTACTAAACTTCGTAGTTAACTGCCTAAATTTCTGTGCTTGGAAAGAAATCATTTGGATGTATCTTGTTGCATTTGCTGGATTGTTGTATATGTACAGAATGTTGGCAGGAGGGCACATTCAATGCTTTGAGCATCTTCACTTGTCATGTTACAAGGAGAGAAGCTCAAAATACCAGGTGATTTCTTCCCATTTGTTCTACCATTGGTGGATAGAGTTACTTGGTACCTGTTGTTGGTGGGCGGTGGCACACTGGCAGGTATCCTGTGGAATTAGTTGAGGTGTGATTAAGTTGGCCCGAACACCACGGTTATAAAAAAAAAGCACTTAATACTTTAGAAATTTTCTTTACTAAGGATGGACTACTAAGGCCTCATTTGTTTGCACTTAATGGAGGTATGAGTTTGAATCATTCAAACTACAACCCATTAAGTGCGTATATTTTTCTTAATTTTTTTTACCACTTAGTGGGTCTTAAGAGCTCTGATTCGGTCCAATCAAAAGATGAAGTCTTAAGACCATTATGTGCTCTTTGGTTATCAAACTACATTAAATGCTTAAACAACAAGTGACACTTACTTTCACAAACACACTCTCTCTAAACTCATTTGATGCAACATCTCATAATGCTTGAATATACATATTGTGTTTAGTATGTAGTTTAGATACATTGAATATTATCAACTATATATTTTATATATTATTAGGTTAGTACCATTTAATTGCTCTCTCCATTTCAATTTATTTGTCATTTTTTTATTTGACAAAGAGTTTAAAAAGTAAAAGTTTTTTGCTCTTGTTAAACAAAGTTATGTAAAATGTATCAACATTTCCTTTAATCTTGCCGTTTTAAACATACCATGTGGAAAGTTAGAATTAAAGAGTTGTTAGAAAGAGAAAAATACATTCTTTTTGAAACATTCTAAAAAGGAAAACAAAACAAACAAATTGAAACAGAAGGAGTATATTGTTTTAATTTTATCTCTTGGGACTATATTGGTTATGTTGTTGTATTGTTTAAATTTTATACTTAATAAATTTTTAATTCAACATTTTTATATGTTAAGAAAACAAGCATTATTAATCATTCAATGTTTAGAATCACCATCATTGGTGCCAACCACTACTGCCAATCGCAACCACATGACCTATTACCTCCATCATTATTAATTATATACACTGCCACCACTGTCACCTTCACCTTCACCTTCATTACCACCACAACCCGCTACAGTCAATCCCTACACCCAACCACCTTCACCATCACAACTAGCACTGCCACTAACTACCACCAACGCATCGTCAACTACCACACATTCTTCAACCATCACTATCAACATTGTCAACTACTAACATTAACCAGCTTCACCATCACAACCACCTCCACGATCACAACTATCATCACCACCATTACTAGCTAGTACCACCAACCGTTACCACCACTATCGTTACAAACCATATCTACCATCGCTAGCAAATATAATATTTTTTTTTAAAATCAAATAATTTTACTTTATTAAATTTACATTTTTCCAATATTAAATTACTGTTTTATTTGAATTCTATATTTATTATATTTACAAATAAATAAAATATGTACATTCATATGTTGTAAAACAGTCTTAATCATTCAATGGTCTGATCTAGAGATAACATTTTAATCATTCAGATGTGCATTCAAATTTAGACGTTTTAATCTTAATGAAAACAAATGAGGTCTGCGTTTGGCATGTAGGAAAATGTTTTCTGAGGAAATGATTTCCTAGAAAATGTTTTCTTGGAAAACAAGTGTGTTTCTTACTTATTTTCTAGTGTTTGGTAGGTAAGCAAGAAAATCCTATCCCAAGAACATTTATATGTTATCTAGCAAAACACTATGGAGACAGGATGGGATGGAGAGTGGGTGTTAGGGGGTGGCGGGGGTGGGATGGTCAAAGGGTGGAGGTTGGGAGGATTGGTGGGTGGGAGGAGACAACAAACTTGGAATGTCACTTATGCAACTTGTTTCCCTGCTTCCATTAGGGAAGTCATTTTCCTCATTTTTAAGGAACTTGTTTTCCTAGAGAAAATATTTTCCAAATATTTCGACTAACCAAACATAGGAAAATAGGAAAATAGGAAAATATGAAACACACTCTAAGTGTGCACTCCAAAGCAGTGTGCTCAAATAACACAAATATTTTTATCTCAACTGTTATCCAGTAGCATATTTCACTGCTAAACTGTTATTGCATTTATTCCATCAGATTTTTTCCATTATTTAAATTGTTAAGAAAAATGAACAACAGCAACAGATAGAACATTCTCCTATCTTTTTTAAACAGAACCGTGGCCTTTTCTTGTTCGTGTTAATGTTGATTATATGATTATTATTGTTATTTAAGTGCACTTGTATTTTCACCTTATAACCCATCAATATTGGTTTCAGCACCACTTCCTGCCCCCTTTTTCTTGATATCTGTTCAGGCAATGCTGATTCTCTTATTAAGATAGAGTATCTGGATTTACTATCACAGGAGGGTCTTGCAGTTGTGGAGAATCGTACCGCAGATATCATTCAGGAAACCAAAAAGCTGCAAATAAGGAAAAAAGATAGCAGCTCTATTCCACAGAATAATGCTTCAATGAGTGATGCACATCAGCAACCTCTGTTGCGGGCCCACATGCAACCCCAGACACAGGCTGATTTGGAAACTCAACTCAAGGCATCTCGCGACGTAAGGTGGCAACTGTTAGCAATAACTTATCACGTCGTATTTATCTATACAATACATTGTTGATCAAGGAATTCTACTGAATGTTTTGATTTGGATCTATGTTGTTCGGACTCTTGAAAAATGTCGCCAGGTGTATGTCGGATCCTTTAAAGTCAGAACATTTTTGAAGGATCTTACACGGGTGTGCCAACATTATTGGAGAGTCCAAGCAACATAGATTTGGATGACATTAACCTATCTCACTGTTGTGGCCTTGTGATCAGTGAATATCCAAGAGAGGGTAGTTGCTGACAGCTTTCCTGAATGTTTGCTGGTTTCATGTCTTGGACATTACATGTATTTCTGTGAGATGCATGATATGTCTGTTTTCGGTTTACAGGTTGCAATGGCAATGGCTGCAAAAGCAAAGCTTCTTCTTCGGGAGCTGAAGACTGTGAAAGCTGACCTGGCTTTTGCTAAGGAACGTTGTGCACAGCTGGAAGAAGAAAACAGAATTCTTCGAGAGAGTCGTGAAAAGGGTGGAAGTCCTGAAGATGATGATTTGGTATTTCTACTCCCTTGCTTAACTCAAAGGATTAAACTTAGCAAAAACCTCAAAATAATAACAGGAAGTATGAAATAATCCAGTTCAAAATCTTTCTTCAATTCATTTAGGGATCGTTTGGTACAGGGATTAGTAACGCGGGGATTAATAATGCAGGAATTAGAATTTTTAGTCAAGTGTTTGGTTCATTGCTTACCACCTCATCTTGTGTTTGGATTTAAACTCTGTAAAAAATTTCTTTCCAATTATACCCTTGAATTATTATGGGATTTTCTATTTTTAATTGGGTCAAAGTAGATAATTGTCGGACAATATAATTTTTTAATGGCCTTCTAAAGATCTAGGAAAAGAACAATTTTGTTGTTATGTTTGCAATTTTTTCACTTGAATTATTTGAGGGTAATTCATTTTCATCTTAATACATTGATCACTCACACAACGTCAATTCTCAAATTAAAAAGGATAGAACATCTACACTTGGAACTGAAAAGATGGTAAACAATAGTAAAATCGAATAAACCATTTACATTTAGGGGTCGTTTGGTTTGAATATGAGTTATGATGGGGTAAGTTATGTTGGGATAAGTTATGTTGGGATTAGTTATGATGAGATAGGTTGTGGTGGGATTATTTCTTATTGAGTGTTTGGTTTGTTGTATCCAAAATAATATATATTGATAAATTTTAAGAACAAGTTGTTTATTACAAAATTACCCTTCACTTTATTTATTTATTTTATATTTTCTTTGCAAGCATTAGTTATTCATTTTTAAAAATAGAACTTTTATTTTATTTAGCTTAAATATTTTTGTTTATGTATTCCCAAGATAAGTACCATATGTATTTAAAAAATATAACTTTTTTCTTATTTAGCTTAAAAATAGAACTTCCCTCTTAAGTTTGTTAAAGAGAAGAAAATTTATGAGAAATCAAAATAAAATAAACATAAGAATTAGTCAAATAAATTCATAAATAAAACTTATATTTATATAGTGTAATTTTTTAATAGAAAAATATGAATAATTATCATAAAAATAAGGAGTAGTGAATATTATTATACATGGTATTAAAAATAATGTAAATATACATAAATGTGAAATGATGTATAAAAAAGATTTAAAGGAATATATTTGTCATTTACCTATTTTATTCCGAGATAAGTTATCCCAGGATTACTATACCACCCAATGTGAGGGATAACTTATCCCGATACTAATTCATAATTGGGATAAGTTATCCCAAGCTTTGCAACCAAACAAGAAAATAAAGGTTACTTAAAATTTATCTTGGGATTAACTCCCCTTGTCCATCACACCAAACGACCCCTTACACATAAAAATTGCAAGTTGCAGTTTTAATATGTATACACTTTTATAAATTGTTCAAAATAAATACACCCAACCCTTTGCCGCCACCGTGCCATGTCGAGTAACAAGGTCAGGCCCCTTACAAACTTCCCCCACCCTTTGAAACTCGACGTCCTCGTCAAGGACATTCCCTTATCTAAACCGATTTGGGTCACATTTCAAATATTGCATTGATTTGTATTGGATTTATTTAGCAACAAACAACTCTCTCTAAATAATAAAATTTGTAAGCTAATTTATTTAAATAAATTTAGTAGCAAATATATAGAACATAAAATCAAGACAATAAATAAAATGATTAAAAGGATTTGAGGGGTATTTTTGTCTAATCTCATGGTATTAAATCTTATGTATTACTAATACCACCAAATGGGAGGTATTAGTTCTACATCCTATAATACCATATATAGACCCAAAGTTCCTACCAAACATAGTACTAAATAATATCATCCATAATATATGGACTATTTCTCCTAATACTCCCTACGAAAAGGCCCCTTAGAGGGTAAGACAGTTGAGTTTTGCACTTTATGTTTCCTCAGCTGCATTCTTCAGCAGCAAAAGTTTCAGTATGTTCATATTTCTGTCCAATGTCCTGGACCTACTCTTATGGAGTTTATTGGGGGATGAGACTTCTTGCTTGTCGCCATAACTCATGGCATGCAGTGATAAGGCATTTGTGCCTGCTTTTTGTTGCACTTGTTTCAGCTTTTTGTTATTTTCTAGAAGTTTGTGTTCATGGAAATAATTGTAGTTGTGATATGCACCTATCAGATAAGGCTCCAGCTCGAGACACTTTTGGCAGAAAAGGCTAGGTTGGGTCAAGAGAACTCAGTCCTAACACGGGAGAACCGTTTCTTGAGGGAGATTGTTGAATACCACCAGCTCACTATGCAGGATGTTGTCTACCTCGATGAAAATAGTGAAGAGGTGACTGAAGTGTACCCCATAAAGGTACAGACTTGATATGCTATTATCTCAGCAGATTGTCTGATCTTTTTTCAAGCTAACTAGCTCCTGTGACCCCAGGTTGTAAGTCCACAAGTGACCAAGGATAACTCATCTCATCCTGTGTCATCCTTAGAGACGAAGGATGTTTCGTGTGATATCACCTCTCTGAGCTCTTTCATCCAAATTCCTGCTGAAGATGATTTAGGAAGACACTGATTTCCAGTTGCTGGATGTATTGCTTTGATCTTCTCCAACCGAAAGTGTGAATGGGTGTTCAGTGTGATTTCTTTTGGATGAGCCTGGTCATCCTGAAACTTAATATGTATTGAACTTTCTTTTATCTTTTTTTGGTTTATTTTCTTGGTAGGAAAGGCAAATGCACTGGGGTTGGAGAGAACAACGTGAATTGTGGCTTGTTTAGTTATGCTGTAATCTATCTGGTTCTCACTGCAACGATGTGGAGGTCTTCTACGAATGTATATTAAAATGAAGAATTAATATAATGTTTCTTTAATTCAAAACTCTTTTATTTTCTTAAAGTCTCGTGTCAAATAAAAATCAAACAAACCAATTGAAACGGAGGGAGTATGTTTTGTGGAATTATTGGTGTGAACTTTCAAAGATAACTTTTTTATTGGTTGCAATTTGGAAATATACAAGACCTGATATAGAGTATCTTTGATACCAAAACAACGTGAACTGAAGGGAGAAGTAAACATGGAGTTTCTAAGCAATCAATATGTTTGATCCGTTCATCTATTTTCGACGAGGACTACGTTAACCTACAGTTGAAACCTTATTCAATAAAACACACATGAATTGGTCTTACCCTATGTGTACTCTTAAATAGAATCCTCTATTTGATTCGGAGGAAGAAACCACTATTGCCATAGCTTGGATCTCGTTCATTTCACTCCCACAAAACATCTTTCGGCATAGAGGCAATATTCTCTTTGGCATCAATGGTAGATAAACAGACTATATGTAGATATGGCTACTCGTAACAAGACTATATGTAGTTGTGCAAGGGTCAAGGTTGAAGTTGATTTACTCGGTGAATTCTCAAAATGTATTAATATTGGGATGAAGAAGCAGAAAACTAGAGAAAACATGAAGAAGTGGATCATAATTAATTATGATTACATTCCCAAGTATTGTAAAAGCTGCACGTTACAACGCCATAATGAAAAGGCATGTTTTATCATTCATCTTGAATTGATTGTATCCAAAGGAGGAGGAGGAGAAATATGACTAAGTAGATACACAAAAGAATGCAAAGGAAGTTGCTAAGGGGTCACAAGAGCCAACCAAGTCTAACAAAACAATGCAGGAAGGACAAATTAATGCAAATCAAGGAGAAAAGGGTAAACAAGTAGATAATAATGATTTCAGAGCGAAGAGACAAAAGAATGACTACAAAAGAGGAGACAATATAATAGAGGAAGAATGAAACAAAACCCAAGACCTATTCAGAAGAAGGATCAAGGGGTGGCTACTCTTAACAAATTTGGTGCCCTCGGAGATGGTCAGAATACTCATAAAGTTAGTAATGAAGTACCAAGGGATGTAGTAGGGGATTCAACAAAGAAATGAATTGAAAATGCCTTTGGTAAGTAGTTGGAAGACCAAGGGAATCCTCTACCCCTCAAAGGAATCATGCAGAAAAAGTAGGGGTAGAGCAGGATAATCAGAATTAGGTTGAACCTACAGATCATGTTGATGGTGTAGAAGAAGAAGAACCTAACCTACTTTAGGTGATTGTTATTTATAGTCCATCTAAGGAGGACCATTCTATAGATGACATGTCATATGAGGATATTCATTATATGAAGGATATAGAAGAAGATGAGCATATAGAGGAAAATATAGAGCAAAACTAATAATATATCTTTGCATCAGAATAGGGGAGGAGGGGAGTTTATCATCATCTAATCATTAGCATAGCAACACAATATAACATGAACTATTAATACTACAAGAAAGAACACACAAAAACACAAAAAAAAAAATAGATAGTTGACAAAGCTAATAACAAATAGAGATCACAGTCTCACTTTCATATATCATCATCATCATTAACAATAACAAAATCAGTACAATCCCAAAATTCAGGGTATGGACAAGGTAGTGTACGCATACCTTACTATTACCTCGAGGAGGTAGGGTTATTTTTAAAATATCCTCCTATCGAGTAATGAACTTCAGAGCTGGTAATAAAAATATATAGAAATAAAAAGACGTAGAAGATTATAAGAAAAACATAACATAATATACCAAAGAGGGCAACAACCTTAACTTGATAGTTATTACCATTAAAAAAACAGGTGGTGCCATAAATGAAAATTTTGATTATGCTTCCATGATTGATAAACTTGTCTTCTTGATTTCAATCCTAACTTTTATGAAACACCTACAAATCTCTCAAGAAATAAACGCTTTGATACCAATTATAACAGACCTTACCAACTAGTGACATGTTTAAAAGTCGTGCGGGCCTAGGCCTAGAGCGGATAATATCACTAGCGGGATGGGCCATTACAATTGGTATCAGAGCGTTTATTTCTTGAGGGATCCGTGGGTGTTTCATCGAAGTTATAATTTAAATCAAGAAGACAAGTTTATCAATCATGGAAGCATAATCAATTTTTTGAGTAATGACGCCGCCTGTTTTTAATGGTGATGTTAAATGTTAAAACTACTATTTATACGAAGAAAATAAAGAAGACATTTTTTTGACAATTTTACCCTCATTGAGATAAGGGCCTTGTTTGGTTTCCCTCTTTTGGGAATCCACGCGCAACTTATACTTTTATTTGTCTTCAAGTAAATCAAGAACACAATTAGCTCAATAAGGGTTTCTACAACATTATTCAATGAGATCTAACATGCAAGTGTCATTACAAGACTACTCTCAACAACATGTTACACTCAATCATGATAAAAAAAAACTTCAAATGATGACTAGCCGGTTTCCACACAAGCTCAAGCTCACTTTAGCTTCTTCTCTAATGTAAGACAATGTTTCAATAAATGCATTCAAGTTCCCCCACAGAAAGAATGATTCCATGCTCTCACAAATCAAATCAATAAAGAAATAAGGAATCAATGCAATTCTCCCTCTCTCAAAAGAGAAACACGTGCAATCTTCGTCTCATAGGTTAGCCCATATTTTCCAATCATCACACAACCTAGTTCATGCAAGATATCAAGGGTCTTTTAGAATTGTAATGGGGATGAGGGTTAAGGTATGATCAATTTGGCTCAGTGGCGTCACCTTTTCAAAGCATTGTTTCAATCATATTCACCTCTTCTCAAGTTCTTTTCATTATTTTGCACTTGAGAACTCAAACTTTGACTTTTCACTCATTTTATTTGGAATATCCTTTATTTCATCACTTATCGTTTTCATTTCTATTTTTCAAAGCATTTTCATCACAATGACTCTCTTTTTTTATAAGGAGGGGTTCTTTATTTTTATAACAAACTTCGAAGTTGAGTCTCATTTCATCTTTCTTTGCCGTTTAGTTGTCTTTCATTCCTCCTTCCTTTACACACTCCTAACTTAGGCTTTTGGCCTATGTTGGCTATTCAAACATAGCAATGCTTTGAAAAGGATTTTAGGTGAGAAGGTAGGGATAATTCGGTTCAACAACCTTTCTTTTGGTTTTGCCAACAAATGAGTTAGGCTCAAATGGTGTCAAAATGGATGCACACCCTCATGAGATAGTCAAAAAAGATTATGGATATTTGGGTTCCCTCATTGAATTATTTCCCAAGATAACGCCTCACATTTACCATGATTTAAACAATTAGACTAACAAGGCAAATTTCAGGACTCCACACACATGCTTTCAAGTAAGACCTTACCACACAGGGCACTTCGAAATACACTCATTTAGAACATTCCAAGAAGATCAAAATTGTAGGTGTGATTTTTATTGCAAGGCTCACATCAAAACATAACTAGTCAACAAAAGATTCAAAGAGATCGCTCAAAAGCGCAACCACATCGATTTCATTCCTACAACACCAACACTATACATCATGCTCATCATGAGTACTATTCAAGACATCGATCCTCGAATCATTATCAATGAAAACTCAAGCATTTAACGATTTTTCAAACTCATGAGGGGTTGCTAAATTGAGAGAAAATGAAAAAGGTAAAAAAGATATACTAAACAAAATGAAACACTATAACATAAACAAAATCAAACTAATACAATCATCAAAAACTAGAAAGTAACAACATACAAAGAAAAAAGGGTAATATTGGCTCAAAGGCCCTCACCCCACCAATAAGAAATAAGTAGTGTCCTCAATGCAAAGAAAATAAAGTACGAGATGCAGAATAAAAAGGTCTCCCTAATAGGCTAAGCATGTGGAGCACTCTTATCTAGAGTCTCCGAAAGGGAAGCATTACTCTAGGCATCAGTGCCTGGAAATAAAATCACTGGAGGAATGGTGGAGGAATGGTGAAGTCTGAAGAGACTCCACTGGTGTCAACTGTTGAAGTCTTCCAAATGGATCTCTCTAGGGTTGCTTGAATAGTCACCTAATCGGTCTCATGAATTTCCGTGAGGGTCTATGCAATCCCATGCTCATCTTCATCACTCCTCCGCTCCTCCTCATCTGTCTCCTCGACCAACTCATCATTGGCCCTCTCAACATCCACAACAACATCATCAACTCCTGTAGCTAATTTAGGCTGCACACTGGAAGTAGGCTCATTTCTAGGCATGGGTGATGGCACATAGGCTGGTACATCTGGCAGGGTAATATCACCCAATAGCATAGAGAGTTCTGTAGACTGTTGTTGAGTCACAACTACTTGCAAAGTAGTAAGCTCACCCCTAATGGTGTCTAGTGCACCAGAACTACCCTCAAACTTTTTTTGGGCCTCTAATCTCGTAGGGAGGTTGTCCAACCTCACACTATGAGCCTTAATCAACCCCTCACACCTTGTCACCCTGTCCCTCAAAGGAGCCAAGGCCTGCTCAATAGCCCTGTCAATAATCTTGGACATGTCTTTCTCAATCCTCGCGGCTCTAACATCCATTTATCGAGAAAAACTACCCATCCGATGTATCAATTCCTAGTTCAAGAAAGGATGAGTAGTAGAAGTGGGGATTGGCACAGTTGCAGCAGCTAAAGGCAAAACAGAAGAGGGAGGTATACCCGCCTGCTCTAGAGAAGAAGCAAGTGTTCTGGCCTCAGATTCTAGAGTCTTTGGATCAACTACGAGTGTAGTGTCTGGTGGTGGAGGCTTCCTCCGAGCTGCATTGTCTCGTAAATACTCAACCTCAATCCTCCTGATGTCACTGGAAGAGGCTGGTGTGATCCGCACATTATATTTCCCCCGAAAGGGAAATCCTGCTCTCTTACACAGATGAGTAATAAAAATTGGGAACGGGAGAGAGGTCTACTCTTGCCTGGCCCATAGCAACATCTCCTCAACAATGATCCTATCGATATTGATCTGCTCCTTGTTGATAATAGTGCCCACTAGCACTAATTTAGGATGTTGAAGATCGATTCATTCTGAGATGGTATGATGTTGTTGTTGATAAACCCAAACCAATACCGAACTACAATGTATAGATTTTTCTTCTCAATCTTTGCAACATCAGCCATCCGTGATAGAGAAGAGTCATCATATATCAATGGGGACATCACCCTTTCAAGGCAAGCTCCATGTGCATCCGGATATGGTATGTATCAAAATGAGTGGACGGGGTGTAGTACTATGGTGATCTTACCCGCATGACACTGAATCATTTTTCCCAGCATTTCTACCTTATCTAGGGTTTTTTAGACAGTGCCATTTATATTTTTAGGTAGAGCGTTGACATAAGAGTCATATAACTCCCTAACCCACTTTGGCACATAGGGTTGCCTGAGCTTTGTGAACTGCTCCAATTTATGGGACTTGATTGTCTCCCATATGGCTGGCTAATCGCTCATCACCCCATTAGTTGAGAGCCTTCGCTCATCAAGAATTTTTCTTTCTTCTTCTGCCTTGAGCCTATTTAAGTCCCTTGGATGTAACACCCCGGAAACTTGTAGGCTAAACTAGAGCTAAACGTGAGGGTTAACGTAAGAAAGAAGGGCTAGAGCCAAGGAAAATGGGCAAGGGCCCAAGGCTGCCCAAGAGTTGGTCAAGGCACTTCCCTTAACTCCACGAGGGTCTTCACGACCTGTGGTGCCACTCGTGGAAGGTTGGGATGTAGCCTTCCCAAAATCTTCCCAAAAGTTACTCCTCTTCAAGAGCCACTTCACGGCTCGTGGGAAGGCTCGTGGGAGGGAATTGGTGGTGTGAGGGTTGAGAGAAGTGACTTAGCCACTGCCTCAAGGACGACGGTTCGTGGAGCCCCTCGTGAGATTGCCTTGGGCTTGTGGGATAAAGGCACATATTGCCTAGCCACTGCCTCAAGTCCACAGAGGGGACCACAACTCGTGGTCATGACCACGGCTTGGGGAGCCCCTCGTCGCACCTGGGGAGCTCACTTTAAGTGAGGGGTGTTTTGGGTAATTCCGGTTTAAGTCTTATTAAAGTGAAATCATTTTGCCTTAGTTTTATACACCTATATAATTCATTTTAAGTCAAAATACACCCATTCACCCCATTAGTTCCAAAATCCCAAAAGTTCATCTTCTCTAAAAAATTCTCTCTCTAGAACTTCAAGGAAGAAGAAGAAGGAAGTTGGAGCTAGGGTTCAAGAAACAAGTTCTTCTCATCAAATTAATTGGTCTTAGTTGTTAAGGTATGGTATTCCTTCATCCATGGTTATTCTTCATCCATGGATTCCCTTCAAAACTCAATTTCAAAGTTATAAATCCCCAAAAGTTAAGGTTTGACACCAAGTCATGGATTCCTTTAAAAATGATTCTAATGCTTTAATTACTTTATATTATGATTAAATTTATGATTTATTATGGATTTTATGTTGGAATCCCCAAGAATCCATGAAATCCCCTTATTTCCCAATTATGATCTTGTGATGTGGGTTTGTTGATAGAAGAAGGATATTATGAGATTATGCTTGTAGTAATTGAGTTATTTGAATCATGTTATTATCCATGTCTAATGTATTAACTCTAGATGTGTTTATTGGATATGATCTTTAATCCTTGAATGGTAAATTATGAGAATTATGCATGATTATGAGATTTATGTGTGTGCTTTAAGAACACTTTAAGAATAAAGTGATTGTGATTATGATTATGATCTTATTGTGTGTTGTTCAAAGGCTATTCTCAATTACACACCTATGTACATGTTGTGAAAGGTTTTCTCACAATATGATGATTCTAAGGTTGAAAGACTTTCTCACCTATTGAATCTAAATGAAGACATGGACGGTGAAAGGTTATTCTCACGCATGATCGAAGAGCTATCCTAATGAAATATTTTGGATTGATTGTCAAGTACATCCCTCCATAAGACATGAATCAAGTTATGACTTAATAAGTACTCTGTGGGATTAATGCTTAGCACCGAGTGGATATTGATATGAGATTGAAGCCCTCACATGAGTTGAGGTCGGGTTTCTAGGAGCAATCTCTTGAGATGGATGCCCTCACGTGAATTGAGACCGGGTATCTAGTTACAATCTCCTTGTCCCATAACTACGTGCCCTCGTAGGTCATTTAGCTAGTGGATCCACTTAAGCTAAGATAATGATTCTACCTAGGCAAGTAAGACAACCCTTTTCGGTGTGGGTAACACCGGATTCCATGTTAAGCTCACATGGTCTATGTCAGTTAAGTCTTATTCCCACTATGACAAGAATATGAATTATGAACTATGGCTACTCAAGAAGCCTTACTTAGTATGGGTGAGATTATGGGATCTTATTTATGCATTGCACAAGTATGCTTTGAGGGTAGTTATGGTATGTTCCTCTTATTTTATGATGATCTACGTAATGAATATGCTTATGACTATGTTGTTAAGTATGTTTGATATGAGGATTACTTGTATGATGTATGCTTAACTTGGATTGTTGCTATAAGTTGCTTTCCTTGATATGATTGACTAAAGGTGAATGTTCCCTTATCTATGAGAAATAAGTTAAGGATGAGATCAAAAGAAGGATGAATATGAATAAGGACCTAAAGTGACTTGCTTAGCATGGGTGGGATTATGGGGTCTTATCCATGCATTGCGCAAGCTTGCCTTGAGGTGGCTTATGAAGTGTTTCTCTTATGATATGTCAAACTAGATTGCATCGATTATGTCTATGACTATGTTGTTGTCTCTTATGCTTATAGCCTATGTCTTATTATGATGTCTCTTATGCTTATGACTTATGTTTTTCCACTATCTTCAAAATGATTGTTTAACTTAATAAATTACATGCATTCAAATAAAATGTCCCTTTTAGCATGTTTTCAATATTTTTATGCATGGATGCATTTTTGTACTAACCCATATCTTCCTACATTTCCCCCAAGTGTAGGGTCTGGTTCTCAAGGTGGTCATCATTGCGGCTAAAGCTTGGATTTGCTCATTTCTCCTAGCTTGTTGGTGAGTCCTCATGATTCGAGGACAAACGTTTTCACTTAGTAGTTTCTTTCTTTGTATTTCCTTTTCGGACTATGTTGTATCGGATATGGCCCTTTTCGTTTTGACTGTTGTAATAGATGGCTAAATTGAGACGAGTCTAGACTTCTGCTTTGCTTTTATGAAAAACTTCTTGAGACTTGAAATGTGTTTTACTCTTTATTGTTCTATGCTTATGTTATGATATGCTAAGTGTCTTACATGGTGCCTTTTCGGGGTACTATGTGCCTTGTTAGATCTAGGGGGTACCCCTGGGTCGTGACATTGGAGCTATGATCAGGAGAACACGAGAAGCATGTGTAGGATCATGAGGAGGCGTTACTAGCTTGGAGAAAACATTCAGCTGCTTCGTGGCAATGTGTTTCCAGGGTTTCTTACCCCCACTAGTAGAAGTGTGCACAGTGGATTGTTGGGCACAAGGAGCCTCCGAAGTCTCATTAATAGATATGCCTCTATGCTTTTTTAGAGAATGAAGAGGAGGCGAGTCTATGTCTGGATCTATGTCTGATGACACCACTTGTTTACCTTTTTCTATATCCATGACCTGCAAAGCATACATTTAAACATAAAAGCGGTGAAGGTTAGTTGAAATCAAACTCATTTGGAATCATAGCTCAAAAATTACCCTGAGGCTACCTAACGGGAATGCGGATCGCCTAACAAGATAGGCGAGCTTCGGTGAGCTCACTGAATCAGACAATAGCAATCATCAAAGGGAACATGCACAAAGGGTGGAGTCAATTCCAACTTGGCGATTCGCCGAGTTGGTTTCAGCTGGCTAAATAAGTCCGCCGAAACTGATAGTGTAAAATGAAAAGAAACAGGCCTCAAGGGTGATGTCCACTCTCACTCGGCGATTCACCTAGTGGGTTAGACGAACTAAGACAATCCCATCGAATGGGACAGTTTCCAAGGTCACATATTCACTCAAAACAGCGAGTTGGAGAATATTATGTGGTTTGCCTAACCTCCTTGGCGAGTCGCCTTTTCATGTGGAGTTTGCCGATCTGTCTCGATAGACACACGTTTTGTGCACTGTCACTTTAGGCAAGGTCATGTTTACTTGCTTGGCGATCATCGATATAAATTCTGCACATCTTTTCACACGTTTGACCATTCTTTCAAACATACATCCTTGCCTTGTCCATTTGCCTTCATAGTTGCAAATCATCAAAATATCATTAGAACATGACAAAATTAGGCATTGAAGACACTAGTTATTGAGCTAAGCAGGCCTCAAATGAGTGCAAATCCACCACTCATCAGATGTTTAACAATACAACAATAACTAAGCAATAAATTATAGGAGAGGGAGGAGAAAATATATTTAAGAAGTGTAGTTAAGAGATTTTAAGAGTGAATTTTTATTTTTGTTTTACATATAACAATTAATTTTAAATTTTAGAATGAGAAAAAAGGGAGAAAAAATTTAATTGGAATCCATGGAGTGCAACATCACATTTTCTATTTATATTATAAATAGATATAGATGTTTTCAAATAGAGAA
>JAJOOO010007328.1:0-50712 GCA_029582685.1 Solanum piurae
TTAAGTTTAATTTCAAAAATTATTTTCTACTCTAGTAAAAATAAAAGATATTTCTCAAAAATATTTTGCAGTGAACAACAAATAATGCAAAAAAAGGGAAAAATTGTTGAAAAAAATAGAAAGAGGGTTTAATTGTCCTTTCAATACTTTTTTTTACTGTTGGGCCCCTCGATTTTTACATCTGACGCACCTAATTTGAGTGTATTTCACGCATTTTGCCAGGTAGGATCCGAGTGTTTTTTTGTTTAAGTTTTGGATAGTTAAAGTGCCTATTTGTGCACTCAAAAAGTTAAAGGTCAAAGTTATAATTTGAAGCCAAGTTAAGGGTCCAATTTATATATTATGCCATAAAATTAACATATGACCGATCATTATTGATTAAAAAAAAAGTGAAAATTACAAAAATATACTACTTGAGACTTTTATTAACAAAATATCAATATATTTATATTTAACTACAAACTAAGTTTTTATAGTACATACATAACAAACATTTATTTTTTTGTATTTAATGTAATTTTGTTTTACAGATTCTTCTCTCTCATACTATTAGTATTTCGTGCCATTTATATGGAGTATAATTAGGATGTTGAATCTTGTTCTTATTAGAAAGATTTGGTAGTTGGATCATACATAACTCCTTCCATATTGTAATCCACGTAATTGCCTGTTTAAAATAACAAATTCTTCATTAATTTTAAAAGGAACTTTCAGAATTACTTACTACATTCATCAACTTATTTAGCTTTGTTTTTACATTGATTTTCGTTGGTATATAAGATAGTTATTCAAATACCAAAGTATTTTACCAAAATTTTAACCATTTAATGAACTTAAATTGTTTTGTCAAAGACAGTTATTGAAATACAAAAGTATTTTACCAAAATTTTAACCATTTATTGAACTTAAAAAAAAACAGTCAAAGATTACGTACCCTTAAACCAATTTTTAAAATTTATGATTTTATCAGGTTACCATCAATAAATGTAGGAACAATTTTTCATATTATTATTTACACCAATTCACATACTTAAAATACACTAAAATATGTACCATATTTTTATTTATGAGGTTCTAATTTATACCATAGATCTTTAAACTTGTAGTTTTTTACACCACCAATTACACCAAATAATTTATTACTGCAATCATTTTAATATACATATGTTCATGTGTAAGATAATATAAATTTGACCAAACAATACACCAAAACATACATCAGGCTATTTGTTTGGTGTCAGTTATTAGCGACAATTATACCAGATCGCATACCAAAACAAATACATAAATACATATCACAAACCTATTGATATAAAATGCTACCATACGGCACACATCATACCAATTAAACCTAAACTTTAACAAAAAATAAATTTGACACATCAGTGTACAACAAAATCATATGTAGTTGTTGTAATTACACCAAAATTTCGGCGCTCCAGAACATCAACCAAATTGTATGAATTAATTTACACCAAAATTGACAAACTAAACAAAACGAATAACTACCAAAAAGTACAAAATAGATATTTGTGAAAAATCAAATTCAACCACGTAATAAAACACCATGAGAACTATTTTTTATATAATTACCTGATGAGTCCCATCGCCCGTTGTGTTGAATTAGAATTGAGAAATTATTGGTATGCATTTTTTCGATAGTCGTTCTTCTCAGAGAAAGGGAGTTTTGTTTTGGTAGGAAACCTCTATTTATGGGAGATAATATATAACATATTTGAATAAATTAGGCAAGATAAAATTATTGGAGAAATTTATGGGAAGCGGGATAAGCGTGGCTGATTTGGAAAATCTTTTTTTGAAAAAAAATATTGCTATATAATTCAAAAAAAAAGTATTGCTATGTTGGTGTAAATACAGTTGTTAAGTTGTATACTTAAAAAATCGGCCCTTAAAAAAATAAAATTCCAAATTTAGGATTCAAATAAGAAAACACTTAATTAGTCGTTTGAATAAGAATATAATTACCTCTATGGAGTATTATTTTTCTTTATAAATAGAGGTAAAATCATAGTTGTCCTTCACAAGTACTTCTACAGTATAATCATAAGCATTTCCCTCTCTAAATCCTCCTTTCAATATCATCAGCCCTTTCAAGAAGAACAGATTTCTTGCTGCAGTTAACATGTAATCCTAATTATCTTAAGCTAATCTTGCTTTTTTATTTTATATATCTGTTTCTTTTCGTTTCATTTATAATTATCAATTGTGTAAAACTCACAGTTGTTTTTGATTGTTGTAGGACGAAAATATTTCTTTTGGTTTTGCTAGTATTGCTTTGTACAACTCATCATGTTGTTGGCGCCGAAGAAGATTTGAATGTCAATATAACAATACTTGAAAGCGCAACTGCTCAAGGCGCAGGTTATTAATGTCTAAATATATATCCTTAATTACTCAAAGAAAACAAATCAGATGAGTAATATTTACTCATTTGTTTTGTGTACAGTGTGCCTGGATGGAAGTCCACCAGCATATCATCTTCACAGAGGACATGGTACTGGACTTGACAATTGGATTATCTACTTGGATGTTAGTTACTTATAACTGTTTAACTAATTCTTCTTTTTAATTCATTTTCATATTTAATTAAGATAATTAATTAGTCGAATTAACTTTGAAGAAATATATAATTCATATTTATAGGGTGGTGGTTGGTGCGAGAGTATCCCAGAATGTCTTTATCGTACAACTACGTACCTAGGTTCTACCAGGAAGATGGGTCAACAAGGTTTTTTCTCCGGAATACTTCATAATACTTCGAAAGAAAATCCAGGTGATCGATGAACCTCATATATATTTTATTATTTTTACTTTTTTCTTTTGCGTGCATATGTAAATTTCTTCTAACTGCAAACAATATGTTGGAATTTGGTAGAGTTTCACAATTGGAACAGGGTGAGGGTGAAGTATTGTGATGGTTCCTCTTTCACCGGTGATGTTGAACAAGTTAACCCCGTAAGAAATATATGTACTACATATATATATTATTAATTTTGTAACGTTTTTCTGATTAAATTTGCTAAATAATGTACATTAGGAGAACAAGTTATATTTTAGAGGGGCTAGAATATTTAAGGCTATTATGGAAGATTTAAGGAGCAAAGGAATGAAAAATGCAGAAAATGTAAGAATAATATCTCCTATTCAATTCACTCTCTCTTCTTATTCTACTATCTATATCTTATTCTTCCTACTTAACTAAATCTTGACTGTTAAAATGTTGTCAGGCCATTCTCTCAGGAACATCAGCAGGCGGATTGGCAACCATTTTGAACTGTGACAAGTTCAAATGCATCCTTCCGGAGAATACAAGAGTTAAATGTGTTGCGGATGCTAGTTTCTTCATCAATGGGTCAGCACACACACTCTTCTTATATGTGATCTCAAGAAAAATGATACTCTATTCTATTAACGTTTCACAATTTATTCAGGAAGTCAATCTATGGTACTTCATATACTCAAGAGATGTATCACAACATTGTTAACCTACATGTAAGTCACTTCTTCTTCTTTTTCTTTTAGTAATTTTGGTATGCTTAAGAAGTTGAATCTTTTCCTCTTTTATTCTCAGGAATCGGCTAAGTTGCCGCCTGCTTGCACGTCCGCAATGGAACCAAATTTGGTAATTAGAGTTTAAGCTTTCCAAATAAAAACAACTTCTCTAATTATATGCTACTATATTAATACCAATATTTTCCTCTAATTATAACGTTACTTCTTCTTAATTTTATATGTTGCAGTGCTTTTTTCCCGAGAATGTTATCCCATATATTCAGACTCCACTTTTCGTAATCAACTCAATTTATGACTCCTGGCAGGTCAAGAAGACAATGCTAATTTCTCTCTGTTTTTTTTCTTTAGCTTCTATAAATTAAATCTCAAAAGAAATTGATTATTTTGTACACTCTAATTTATTCCAGATTAATAACACTTTGGTTCCTCCGTACCTTGATACTCAACATGCTTGGAAGGGTTGCATCAAGAGCATAAGTAGTTGTACATCTAGCCAACTTATAATTATCCAAGGTTAACATTTCTCTGGTGATTATATGCGATGTTACGTATGTATAATGGCACTTCTTTTTCTCCTTTAGTTTGTCTTTAATTATTTTTTATATATATAAATATAGCCTTTGGAGTGGAGTTTTTGAAGACATTCGAGGGACTACCCCCTTGTTTTACAAGGGGTTATTTCCTCACGTCTTGCTATTCTCATGGGGGAATCCATTTAACGTCACACTGGTTTAATACTAGCTCTCCAAGGTTATTTAATAAGGTAATGTTTGTTTGTATAAAGTTTGACTACAAAAACGTTTTTGTTTTTCAAATTTATCATAGTCAGTTTTGATGAGTTGATAACAAATTTTAATTTGTTATAACATTTTATGTTCGTAGACAATTGCGGAAGCTGTTGCGGATTGGTATTTTGAGAGAGCAGAAATTCAATATATAGACCCCTACCCTTGTGTTAGAAATTGCACTCAATAAAATTCTGTAATGAATACGCTTGTAGATGTTGTACCTACTGCTTATTCGGTAGTATGTAGTTAATTGTACGTTGGAGTAGAGATAGTGTTTATGTTTTACACTTAATTAAGTCCTATTAGAATTTTAATTCGTTATAAATTTCTAATTTATACCGACTTAAGTTTTATTGTATTTCACTTTTTAATTAGATGGACGAGTCACTTTACATGGTCGTGTATTCACTTTCAACGAAGTTTTAGTACACATCAATGAAAGATGATACAGTTGTGGATTGTGAATATATACTAATTTATAAGATTATCAAACTATAGTAAAATTATTCAGTAAAGTTATCACTTATATCTAGTTTGTATCAATAGAAAAGAGGGAGTTAGTAAAAGCTAAGCGACTTTTATATCCAACTTTAAAATTATAAGTTTAAGTAGTCATTAAGAGAGTAAAAAAGAGTGGGAGCTACGGCTACCAAAGAGGAGTTAAAAAGAAAAATCTATTTTGTATCAATAAAATCATTCAAATTAAGCTAGTTTATAGAGCTATTTCAATAATAGAAGGTATTAAACAATGATTTTCTTTATCAAAATCCAGTAATACCCATATAATTTTTAATATCTAGATGAGTAATGGCCCGTTTGGACAAGTTTTTACCAGGTTAAAAGTATTGATTTTTTTTCGAAAAAATTACTTATTTTAAGAAATGAGGTGTTTGATCAAATTTTTGGGAGAAAATAAGTGTTTATGTGGAGTAAAACTATTTTTCATAACCTAATAAAAAAGTAGCTTTTGGCCAAAGTACTTTTTTTGGAAAAATACTTTTAAAAATATAATCACACACTAATTGTTGTCCATAAGTGCTTTTAAAATTTATTGGTAAAACACAAATTATTTTTAGTATAAATTATAGGAACCACATATCATAAGTACTAAATAACATCCTATCCCTTCTAGTTTTCTATTTATCAAAAATCCCTTAAAAATGTTGTTTGCGGGATACATAGCATTGTAGATGGGATACATAAGGTTTGATACATTTCAGTTAATAGCTGTTGCGTTTCAGAAGGAAATAATAACGTAGATTTGATTTAATAACTATAAATCCCATAATTCACGCCTGACAGATTGTAAACCTTCAATTCCATTACGTAACTGATTGATAAATTCAATTTTCAAATTAGAGCTCCTTCAACTAACCAAATTTATCGTGATAAAGTGGATCTACATTCTAAGAACTCAAAAAAAACAGCTTTAGGCGATGAATATCACAATTTTGTTACGACATTCTGAAATTTGGGTAAGCGATGTTAATTACGAAGGTTACAAGGTTGATGGAATTGTCGTTGGAGAATCAATTTCATTTATGAATCTGAAAGCGTTGATTTTAGCAGAGTTGGAGATCGACGGTGTTAGAAAAGATTTTGAAATTCAATACATCGTAGGCGGAAACACATGTCCATTGAAAATTAGAAACGGCATGGATGTGAAACTTTATTTGGAAGTAAGAAGAAATGAGCCTGGAATCGGCATGTATCCATTATGTATTGATACAACTGAGAAAATGGTTGGGGAGATACATAACTTTGATTGTTCATCCGGGGAAATCATATGCGTGGAAGATACAAAAAGAGATACTGAAGTTCTTGCTCTGGTCGAATCGAGATTTTGTGCTTTAGATTATATTCCAGAATTGAATGCTACAAATTACATAACTGATTCCAATAGTACTGATGTGAAGATGAGCCAGCTGCATAAGGATAAAGGAACACTCATCGCTGTAATGACAAAATATAAAATAAAGAACAACTTCAATTTCAGAGTGAAAAGATCGGATAAAAAAAGGTATTGGACTGTTTTAGCTCTAATTTGATTTTTTTTCTTCAGTTTATGCATATAATTAGTACAATTCTAGTTTCTATTGCGTTTGATACATTAGTCTAATTAGTATATGTATTGTATTGATAAGTTCGTTGGTGTTTGATGATTTAAACAAATTCGTAAGTATTATAATTGTTATTATTGACAATTGATTTAGGTGTGTATTGATAAACTTTATTATGTGATACATAATAATTTTGTATTCAAATTGTTGAGTTCTTTATTATGACAGATACATTAGTTGTGAAAAACTTTAACAGTGCTTTTGTTAGATGACTTAATCTAATGAAAAAGTTTGTACAACTATGTGTTAGTTTGCTTCAGTGATGAATGTGGGTGGACTTTAAGGTCTTCGTGCAGAAAGAAATCTGATGTATTCAAAGTGAGGTACTTTAACAGTGAACATACGTGTCCGATGTGGGATAGGATACTTACAAAAGTACAAGCAACAATTGGATTTATTAGTGGTGTGGCTACCCACAAGTTGTTTAATCATAAACGAATTCATACGCCGCAAGATGTAATTAAAGATATTCGAGCAATATATGGGGTTGAAATATCATATCAACAAGCATAACATGCTATGAAAATGCTAAAGGGTAAACCATCAGAAGGATATAAGCAGATGCCGAGATACATATGGATGCTAAATAATGTGTATCCTAATTCATATATAAGGTTGCAAAAGACGGAAAATAATCAATTCATGTATCTTTTCATAGCACTGAGGCCATTGATAAGAGGGTTCGACTATTGCAGACTAGTAGTTGTAGTGGATGTTGCACATCTTGGCGGGGCTTACAAAGGTACTTTTGTAGCAGCGAGCACACTCGATGGTGCAGGCATGACTATTGTAATACTGATGTAATTTTGAACTTTGTTTCAGTGTATAATCAATGTATCTTAGTGTAACAGTTATGTATTGTATAGTTAAATATGTGTTGCTTTGTAAATAGGTTGCATATTGCCGTTGGCATATGGTGTTGTAGACACTGAAAATGATTGTTCGTGGACATGGTTCTTCGAACAATTTAAAAATGCATTTGACGAGCGTGAAAACATGTGTATTGTATCAGATAGAAATTAAAGTATTATGAAGAGTGTAAGCATTGTGTTCCCAAATGTACCTCATTGTGCATGCATATGACATCTTTGGAAGAATGTATGTTCAAACTTCAAAAGGAGTAAAAACACACTAAGTGATATATTTTACTCAATGGCAAAGGCATACATAAAGGAAGATTTTGATAAATTAATGGCTAAGGTGGTGAAAGTTGATCATAGAGTGAAGGATTACCTTGAGGATGCTGGGTATGAGAAGTGGTCAAGAGTTCATTCAATAGTAAACAGAGGTAGAATGATGACTTCGAATATCGCAGAGTGTATCAACGACTGCCTTGTTGATGCACGTCGATTAACTATAATAGACTTCTTGGAGGAAGCTAGACTTCTATTTGGTAGTTGGAACTGTAAAAATAGAGAAATAACGTCATATATAAAGGACACATTGGGCCGAAGATTTGAGGAGGTATTGATTGTAAACGCATCTAAAAGTTCAAAGATGAAGGTATTTATCAATATCCCTATCTTTCTGTTTGATGTATCAGAAGCTCTGATGATTTCACTGATTTGCATTGTTTGAGAAATGATATGTAAATGTCATATTATGTAATGTATCAGTAATTTCTAATTATTTTCAGGTTGTTCCGTCGTCATAATATATTTTTTCAGTTTATGAAGCCGGAAGAAGATACATTGTATGCGTTGAGCGAAAAATATGTACGTGTGGAAGATTTCAACATGATGAAATACCTTGCGAACATGCAATTGTAGTTTTGAAGCACAAAAATATTACAGATATGCATCCATATTGCTCTAATTACTACAAGTCGGATGCATTAGAAAAAACCTACGAGGTTGCAATGGTTTCAATGCCAGATAAGGAGGATTGGACCGTTCCAGACTATGTTTTAGATGAAATTGTCTTGCCACCTAGGTACAGAAGGTTGGTTGGACGACTAAGGAATCGAAGAAAGAAAAAAGTGGATGAGAAGATAACAGTGAACATGCATTCTTGTGGGCGATGTGGACAAGAAGGTCACAATAAGAGGACTTGTACTTTCTTCCCGAAAGAGAATTGAAATAATGTTTTAAAATAGGATATTCGTGTTCGTGGTTAGTAAAGTCCAATTATATGTATTTTTTGCTTTAGTATTTGGATTAAATAAAGTGTATTGTTTAAACAATTTATTTTGTTGTTCAACTAAATGCATTTGTTCATAACAGTGTGCTAATCTTATATTAAATATAAAATTATTCTTATACTGAATGTATAAACTGTGAAAATAATTATTGTGTAAATGAATAAAATATTGATTCAATACCATGATAATGATTTAAACAAAATTAAGTGTCTCAAAATTTTCTTTTGCAAACGTGTAGTATATGTATCATATACACCACATTATGTTGTATAATATACACTGAAGACTATTAATGAAGCACACATTAAAACTCTTAAAATTATATTTGATACAGTTATAATTTTGATATATTTTACCTTAGCAGTGTACAGTTCAATTTAATAGTTTGTTGTGTTATGTTTGTTGATTTACATGATGTATCATATACATTCGTATAATTCAAGTGGCTAATACATAAATGTACTTGGTATATGTGAATAAAATTCATGCATAATATACATTACGACTTATGTATCATATACATCATTTCGTAAGTAAACTATCAGATTACTTAAAGTCAAACAGTGATGATTGTGAGGCTTAACGTTATAAAGCAACAAATGTATCTAAAGAAATATAGTGAAAACACAGAATTTTAATAAATAACAAAATACTGTACTAAATTATTAGAGAAACACATAAAAAAAAGTGAATTTGTCTTCAAAACAAAACAACATGAAAAATTGTTCATGCAATCCCTATTAAGTACTAATTTATGTTAACGAAATCTTGTTCAGTTGGTGTTGTGAATTGACCCTTAGGCTTTGGTGGATCATCATTCTCACTTATGTATCCATCCTTGAACTTGTCACTGTCGTATCTCCACAACAATGCTGCATATCTATTGCGAAGATATTTTGCTAGATGGCCATCAATATCAGGTGGTATAACAAGTTGGTCACTCAAAAACTCTGCAAATGTAGCTACATATAACCCGCAGTCCCAACAACAAAATGCAGAATAAAAATTTGTAAAAAAAACTTACACATATGATTGTAGTCAAGAATTTAAATACTTACATGCTATCATCTTCTTGTTGCATGATGCCTTGAACGTATTCAAATATTGAAAGGAATATGTGACTCCAAAAGTGTACCAGTTTGTTTGTCCTTATATGCATTAAGTTTTGGCCAGATTGTCCGCTCAGTTTTTTCAAAGAAACCACTGTCAAGGAGGTAAGAAGGTAGCATCCTTGACCACTTTTTTGTCTCCTCATAATGTACTTGTTTCCTTGTGTCTAGAAGAGTCATACACACATATCAACCTCTGATTCAATTCAACAATAGCTAACACCCAATGGAACTGTCTATCACAATTAATCAGAATGTAAACATCGTCCACAAGATGCCATGGTAATGCAGCTGGTATTGAAAATCTTTTCATGACGTTGGTTATTGACCTCTCATGTACAGATACAGCTACCGCACGATCAATGTGTTCTTGGGTACTAATATCATCATCAGCCACATTGTTATAATACTTTTCATGGGTATTGTTGATATGTGAACTGAACAAACAATTGACTGTTGTGTATCTGTATTGATTCATGCTGCGAAGTTTTGATCTTTTATGAAGATAGTAAAAAACAACATCGATGTGCTACACAAAACATTATAAACATAATTATACATTTAAAAAGAAAAATAATGAAAATAAAATGTTAGATACTGAATTAATATGTATATAACACCTATTAAGTGAATGTATCATATACATCAAGATAACTATATATGATACATTTCAATTTAATGTAGCAGAAACATGAAATTTACATATACATGTCATATTTACCTGATCAGTCCAGCAATTTTTGGGCTGGGACATGTCATAGAACCAATTTTTATTAGATGGATATGCAACAACATAATCCAACATTTCAAACCCAATGAAGAGGCTTTTGCTCTGTACTTATCATCTGTTGGTTTCCTGTTTTATAAAGTGTAAAGAAAATATGTTATTTAAAAGTGCAACAAGATTTGTAATTTCAAAATTGAACAAATGTAGTAAAAAGTATAAAACTTACTTTTTGGCATGTGTTTTGAGAAAACCTATAGTAACCCACTCAATAAACTCATCAATCAGATATGACAGGGTTCGGTTTGTGATCTCACAACCTTCAAATGGAAAATTTGGAAGAATTACATCCTCTATGACCTCTTTTCCTTTTTCACTTGACCCAAATGAAGTCAAATAAGGAGATTTGCAGATGTTTGAAGGCATCCTGATACGTGCAATGTGAGTATTTGTATTGCTTCGGACAACAATCTCTGTGATTGGAATATCAGTGGATAATTGACTGTCCGAAAGCAAACTTTAGCTGTTGGTTAACTCGTGTGGATTTGCCGCACTAACTGGTTTAACAGAAATAAGCAATCTTCCTAGATCAGCAATTAGTGTATGCATGACTTCTCGAGTTTCAGATGCTATTGTACCAGATGTTGTAGAATCCTATATGATTTAAATTGATAATTAAATAATATTTGATAAACTATATGATATATAAATGATACATAAAGCATAAATTACCGATGTATCAAATGTAGCAGTATCTAACACAGACTGATTGGTGTTACATTGAACTTTATATGAAGCATCTTCGTTCATTGTTCCTTCGAAGAACCGTTGAGGCATTTGTGCTGTTGAATCATCCTGAATAACAACATATTGTACAATTTATGATACATTAAACAACATATGTAGCATATACAAAGGACTGTTAATGTATCAAGACATATTACATATAGTAGACAATCAATTTTATTTAAGCACACTGATATGTATCTTGCAATGGAATGTATCATATACACACATAATTAAAAATGTAAAGTATCATACACACAAAAATTTGATGTGTACAAATCACACAAATAAACTGCAATGTATCATAATCACACTGGTATGTATCTTGTAATAGAATGTATCATATACACACATAATTAAAAATGTAAAGTATCATACACACAAAAATTGGATGTATCATAATCACACAAGTAAACTGCAATGTATTATAATGGCACATTTTGATGTATCACTACAAAGTTGATGTATACTAATAGTCAATTTACGATGACAATAGTACCTTCTTATGCTCAATTTTTTCTGCAGTATGATGAACATTTGCATTTGATGATTGAAGTTCTGAAACTTCCTTCATTTCTTGATGATTCTTCAGTGTATCTTCAGTCTGTATTTTTTAAACAAGTTTTTTTCAAACAAAATATGTTATTGATAAATTGTTTAATTAGATATCCGCAATGAATAAAGTAAAATAAATCTGATCTTCAGCATCAAAATCAGATACACCAATGTCTTGATCATTAATGGCAAAATACATCTGTATCAGTGAGGTTGGTTGTTGACCAAACTTGCAGGTACTTGTTTGATGTCCATCATTGCCTTATTTACAGGAAACTTCAATAATGCACGGCGTAGACTTACCGCCCAAATTCTTCATGAATTAAATTTTTAACAAAATGAGCTATGAAAGTTAAAACACACAAACAAAACAGATATACAACACAATACCTTTGGTTGTTTGTCGTCCTTCCTTTTCCTAGAATTCATCATCTCAGAGTGGTTTGCCTTTATCAAATTCACAAAATACTCAAATTTACTGTCAACCTATTAAAAAAAATTAACATTCAGTTTTATATTTATGAATAAGCAAAAAAATATAAATTAATATCATTACTTACGTATTCCTTCATATGTTGTTTCAGTTCTTCAATATCGAGATATATCGACTTATCTTTCTGGACTTGTGAAGAGACATGGGCATAAGATACATTAGCAGGTGGGGTAGGTGCTTCATCCGGCATTGAGAATGACTGGTTTAATGGCGGCCTTAATTGCTCTGACAATTTAGGTTCCGACACCTTTGTTTTAGGTGTATCAATTTTCTTTCTCCTTTTGGGTGGTGATGGAGATGATGTACCAGACACACGTGATGAAATTCTCAATAAATGACCAGGAGGGCTTGCTGAGAAATCCTCAAAACCTGAAGTGGAAGCCCTTGTTTGCACTTTGTTTGGCAGCACTGCTGTTGTGGATGGTTCAGGAGTATGAGCATCTTGAATATCGAGTAAATCAAGGGCCTCAACTTCATCTTGTGTTGGTACAATGTTTGAACATGCATTCTGCATTTTAAAATGGCTGAATGTTATACAATATTATGTATCATACAGAAATTGTTATTTACCAAAAAAAATTAGAAAGCCTATTGAAAAACAGTTAATTGCAAATTTAAAAGTAATGTTACCTCGGAGAAAATGCTGGACATAAATTTTTCATATTTTGGCTTTACAGCCACGACAGTCCAATTACAAATCCTGGGGATACCATTCGCTACTTTAACAACAATAATTGAATTTATACTAGATGCACATTCGTAAGTCCATACATTGAGTGCATAAGGCATACCAAATAAGTGATTACATCTGTTTGCTTTGGTTGACGTCTTGCCTGAGTGATGTAATTAGCTTATCGAATGCAATTTTTCCTCAAGGATACAATTCATACGTACCATCTTCGACCATTAGAAATTCTTCAATCTTTATGGAGGTCTCATCAAGATGGCATAACATGAAAGTATTGATGAAGTATAAGATTGCCATCTGAACGACGTCCTGTGTGGTATCCCAATTACCCATTACAAAACGTTGTATCAAGCGACTCTTGGTTATACCTGCAGTTGAATCAGGGAAATATCTTTGTAGTAACCGGCTCGGAGTGGATTTCAGATATGAAAAATCTGCCACATTTCCTTTGCATTTAAGGCCAGTTACAATGGCAAATTCTTTTATACCAAACTGTAATACAGTCCCTTTAACATGTCGAACATGCAATACATCTTTGTTATCGTGTTGCACCTCCAACAACAACAAGCACTTAGAAATCTGGCCCTGGAAATTACATTTTGGAATGTTCAAATATGGTCCAAAGATTGTATTCTTGAACATTTCAATGCCTTCTTCATTTATGGACTTTTTGATTTCATTCACAAAATCAAAATTGAACGTTGCTCCAAATCGCAATGGATGTGCTGGGTTTTTTTTATAACATAATTCATGCCCTGTTTATACAAAAAAACAAAATATATAATTGTACTTGTCTAATCTCAAACATATGATGTAATTAAGAGAGAATGATACATTGAAGATAATCTGTAAATTCAGTAAATACATTATAGTTTTATAATGACATCATATCAAACACGTCGTCAAATGCATAAGATACATGAGTAATTAACATCAGCCAAACCAATAAAATACTTGAATTATTTTTAAGAACAAACTGTAAAGGACACTAACCATATACTAATTTTTAAGGAATTATATGAATGTATCAGATACATTATATGCATGAACAAACAAAATCATGAACTCGTACACCTTAAAATGCATAAGATACATGAATAATTAACATCAGCCCAACCAACCAAATACTTGAATTATTTTAAGGAACAAACTGTAAAGAACACTAACAGTATATTGTACATGAATTTCAATACATATATGTATCAGGCATTCATTTTTAAGAAATTATATGAATGTATCAGATACATCATATGCATCAACAAACAAAATCATGAACCGATACACCTTCAAAACTGTACAACATATGATGCTTTTACTGAATTTGAAATTAACATGATTGAAGATACATGAATGATAAAATTAGTGAATCTGTCTTCATTGTTAAATGACTCTTAATTCGATTTCACAAACCACATGCATCAATGTAAAACTAGGATTTTAATGTATCAGCAAAATACTAAATTAACCGATTACAAGTCGATATTGTTCTAACATACTATGAAAATATTGAATTGATAAGTAAGGTATCTTCACTGTAATTGAATTTTAACAATTTGAGTCCAAACACAATCAACACCATAACAAAACCATAAAAATATAAAAGTTTGTTTAAACACACACCTTAGAAAGTGTGGGTCTGGAAACAACATATGTCACTTTTCTTCCCTTTTTTTGGGGAGTTTCTCCAAACTTTTTTTTTGGTTTGACAACAATCTTGTCCTTCATTGCTAATGGGTCATGCAATCGCTTGAATATGTTCTTAGCCCACATTTCATCATCAGAATCATATATACGATTAGTCTTAGTATGAGAAACACCAACACTATCGGATGGACCCTGTTTCATATGTATCAGTAAAAAGCACGAAGAAGACAACAATGGAGAAACTTAGAAATCGGTACAGTTGAGGGTACTCTTACTGAAAATCAAATTGATTTGAAATTTGTTAAGAAGTGGAAAGATTTTAGGGATGGAATAGAAGAGTTTAATTGTTAATGGAAAACGTGTGTGATGACTGAAAAAAGGAGTGAAATTTGTAATGGGAAACGTGGGTATTAGTTGTAAAAAGGGTGGGAAATCTTTATGTATCTTACAGAACTTATTAATTGAGGGAAATAAGGGATTTTTGAAATTTTTGAAATAAGTAGGGATAAATGAATATTAAGGTAAGTAAAGGAGTGTAGTTAAGTAATTTGTCCTTATTTTAAAACAAAAATACATTAAAAAATTATTCAGAATAAATTAATTTTAACAATTTGCCCAAACAAACTATAACTCATAGTAATATTTACGCCATTAAGATTTAAGACAAGTTTATTTAGTCAGCAACTACTTCAATAAAAATTTAGAAGTTGGTGCAAAGACATTATAGCCAAATAGTTAAAAGCATAATTATATAATCTTCCCTTCAAGTTAAGCTTCATTTATAGATCGTCCATAAACACATTTAAAATTTATTGAAATCATCAAATCACTGATTAAGATAGTTATATGCGATTAAATTTTCATTCCTGAAATATAGAAATCAAGAAAAGAAAATAGCAAGCAAACAATAACATTTATATTTGAATTTGTGCGAAGGTTAAAATCTTAAGAAAAAAGATGTAATTCCCTAATTGTTCTTGATTTGATGACAATTGATCTTGATTTGATAAAATACTTGCGGTTGAACACTTGGAGACGAAGTACACTTCTTTGTATGTTGAAGACTTTCAGATCACCACTGAAGAGTAAGGAATCTCTATGTATTTCTGTGTGTTTTTCTTTTTCTTCTTTTTGATCTTCAAGTAATTTTAGAGGATCTTGGGTTTGAAGAACATGAATTGAGCTTGTCTTGTCAACTTAACTTGACTCAAACATAATTTGAACTTTATTTAAGTCATATAATTTAACTTAAATATTAATCCAATTTTATTAATAATAATTTGACTTGATCAATATATCATAAATTTATGAATTAATCTAAAATTTAATATGAATTTATCAATAAAATTTCACTGTCTATAATGATCTTTATCGAAATTTAATCATGATCAAACTTAACTTTTTAAAAATTTAAGTCAATCAATGACTCAATTCACTCCCGAATGCCTTGAAATTCGTGCCAACCAACTAACTCTGCCAAAAATCACCTTACGAGCATTACAGAATTGTCAGAACTCAAATCTGAACTTGTTAACCTAAAATTCTTACTTTGATCAAACATCTCAAATTTCAAACTTTCAAGATTGAAAATTGTATCTAATATTCATCTGATCACCTTGGAAATCATGTCATCTATCCCTGCAAGCTATAAAATACATACAAATGCTAAGAAAATAATTGAAATAGGTAAAACTAGCTGAAAATACAAAATGATCACGAGGGTCATATGGAAGCTATGAATAAAATATCCAAAACTTAAAAAAAAAAAAAAAGATCACGAGGATCATTATAACGGAAAAACGTGCATTATCTATACATATTATAAAAATGGTGTGTTTCTCACACTTTCAATAATTTAGGTATGAGAACTAAAAAAAAGATTGTATTGTGTTTCTCAAACTAATGAGTGATAGTTTAAGTGTGTTTCTCACTCTCAATAATTTAGGTACGAAACTAAAAAAAATGGAAGTGTAAATTTGTTTTTGATACTTAACTCAAAAACTTAATATTATACATATGTTGTAACTTCATCGAACAAGATTTCTGTCAAGACCCAAAAAAAATGAACGTGATGGCACTCGTCTAATTCCACCAAGACAAGTTAGCCTAAAACTCAATAATACGAAGGAAAAACGGAAATAAACGGATAATAACAACAACGCGAAAAAACTTAGTCATTCTAAAATATCTCCAAAATTAGGTTGTCACGTGTACAAGTTACTAGTGTAATAATACAAAATTTGAAAGATAAATACAAGTCTCAATGTATTTGTCTCTCGAATAGAACAAAACATAAGTAAGGAAACAAGAGGGCCAACGGGGATGACAACCAACTACCTTACAATGTATCCTCAGAAAGCCTCAGATGTAAGATAGAAGAAGAGCAATCACACGGATCCGGGCTCAGAATCTACACAAGTGTAGAAGCAAGGAATGAATATAACAACACGATACTCAACAAGTAACCCACTAAAACAAGGTAAAATTAGCTAGAAAACGAGAACTCCTTTCAATCCCAACTGAACCGCCACAACTATAACCTACACAGAAATCAGCCCAACCTAACAATTCATAATTTCAAGTAAAACACACTTCAACAACCATAAATTAACATTTACTGATCAACTACAATAAGAGTATCCGTTCATCAATCAAAGTTTACCAACAATTTTCACTCCACAACACAAAACACCAAAAAGTATTTCTATCATCTCAACACAATTACACATCATTATAGTATTTCACAATTAAGGGCCTGGCCAACATAATATCTGAAATCATAATCAATGATGTGCAATATCAATGCATGTTTGTCTTATGATACACATTTGTTGAATCTAAAAAAGGACCCCATGAGGGACACACAAGGTTCATGTACCTGTCGGAATCATTTTCCTTCGGCATATCTCACTTACTGGAATCATTTCCTTTCGGATCATTCATCATATCATAGACATCACTATATCATGGAACAACCTCGTCATAGAGTTTCAACAATAGCACATCAATATCATCACATAGCCTTTATCATTAGCCCCATCTTTATCATTAATGTTAATTAATTTGAGCAGTTAACCCATCACTTTATTGATATTACTCGTTAACACATACAAAAAAGAGAGTTCAAGATTCTACAAGCTTTAAAAGTTCAATTGCCTTAATTAATCACAATCAATCCAAGACTTGAGTTTTTCTCTTTCGAACAATGTCCAAACCAACACAATCTAGTCAAACAAGTATTCACAATGAGATTTCGAAACTAACAATATTCATATCAAGCAATTAGAATAAATGGTAAAAATTGGCTCAAAAATCCGATTCCAAAAACTAAGGGTAAATCTAGAAATTTATACATGAAAATTTTACCCACCGGATTCAGAATCTATTGGTGAAAATCATTTTAGAAACGAAGTTGTATTCAACTCATAATCATCATTTTTCTTTAAAACTCAAGTTCATAATAAACCTTGCCAATTTGCCAATCAAAAATTTCAATTTTTGATGTTAATATTACTATTGATAATGGGGAATTGAAGATTTAGAGTTACAAACACTTACCAAAAGATTCACTGCGAAAAATCTCTTCAAAATCGCCTCCAAGGATTTTTCAAAACTTAAAATGAGAGAAAATTGGGTAAAACTTTCAGATTTTAGACAAAAAGATATTAAGTATCGCAAAAGCGAACTTAGATTCGCTTTCGGGAAAGCGACCACCTAATCGCTAAAGTGATCCCCGCAAAAGAGTGGTCTCTCGCTTACACGACCCACCCTTGCTGAAGTGAAGGTCACGAAAGCGGCCAGACACTCGCAAACTTGAACGCAAAGGGGGGCCGACCGTTCGCGCACGCGGCCCGTACCTCATAGAAGTGAGGCTTGCGAAAGCGAACAACCTCTCGCTAATGTGAGGCACCAGAAATCAGCAAAACCAGCAAACTCTCACATCTTCGAATAGATCCGAAATTCATTCGGAACTCCATACACACAAGTCAAATATGCAACTTGACCAAACTCAACGTTTCAGACTCAATGGAACTATTGAAACATGAATTAGAGGTCTCCTTGACCTGAAATCCGTGAAAGTCACAAAGAACAAGCATAACGCCTAAAAGGCCAAAACAAGCTCGGGACCTCTAAAAATTCAACCAAGATCTCTCCTAACCCTAAAATCATCTCCCGAATTCATTAGAACTGTTGAAAATTTGATCTGAGCATTTGAACCCCGAATGTTGACCAAAGTCAATCCAAAGGCTAAAATTTCACAAATTTCCAATGTAGGACCTCAAATCCACTAAAAAACTCTTAATTTGAAACCGAAAACTCTCTTCTTAGGAAATTTTACATTTTGAGACTGATGGAATCGACAAAATTTCATTCCAAGACTTGAAACTCCATAAGACACCGAAAACTACTTTTTAACAAATTAGTCTTTCAAAACTCTAAAATTTCCATAATTCACAACTTTATACTCAAAACTCAAATTCAATTTCAAAATCCAATAAAAAAAGACTTGGGATCAATATCGGGAGGAGTAAAACGGTAATTATTACAAAAATTTCTAAAAATGACCAACCAGATCATTACATTTTTTTTATCGTTATCTTTGACTGATTTACCCCGATTTAAAATTTTTCATTTTAATATTATGTGCAATAATTTTAAGCATTATGATTCCAAAATCTTAAAATACTGAGCAAAGTATTCCGTGACTATTATAAAACCTTTTGAAAACTCTAAATATATTCCTGATTAATTATAACGGTATCCACTTGTACAAGTATATTAAGGCAACAAAATTTGAGAACTACTGAGAATGTTGAATAAAATTTTCAGTGCTATGCATTGAATTTATTTTTATCAATAGTAATAATTTAATAGGGATGCAAAATTACATAAACGGGTGTGACCATAGCCTAGATATTATGATAAAAAGGGCACTCTAAAGGAGTTAAAAATGGTGTTTTATCAATGGCATTATCATATGCATCCTTAATATCACAATGAAAGCCACTTAATGATCCTTCTTTACACATTCGTTCTGCCTCTGGCGTAGCAATAGCATCTCTCGATTCGGTATAGTACTCAATGCATATGCAGTAACAACTTTCTTCCACCGATAAAGGGTATGTTGTACAAGTTGCTACTGACAAAAATAATACTAAGAAAAACACACGAATCTGATCGAATACCATCATTCGATCACTAGCTATCATTTTATTCATATTTTCTGCATAGATAAACAATTATTCAGTAGCATTAAAGAGTTTCATAAGTACAATTAGAACTATTGTATACAACTTCAATTGATTATTAAATATAGGTAGATATTACGCCTATAATGCTTACTTCTCTGAAATATAAGATCATTTCAATTAGATTTTTTTTCAAAAGTGACCTAAGCCCAAAACAAAAACCATCAGCAACAAGCTAAAACGACCAAAACAAAGTAAATTAGGATTAATTAACTCAATTTGGTTCTTAAAACGTTATCTCAAAATCGTTTATGTGTGCATAAATGCCATGTTGTCTTCACTACGCCAAATTGTTTTGATGTAATACAAATATTTAAAGGCAGTTTAAAAGAATTAACATGATAATTTTACTATTGCATCTGTAATTCAGTATGGTACATGAATTTAAATATTTGTGACCAACAAATTTCTAGTGTAGAGAATGAAAATTATATTCCAAATATAGACGCATGGATATTAAGATGCAATGAAATGCATAAAAGCATGAATAATATTTTTTTTAAAAAAACTTGCTTACTTTTTCTTCTGTTAGCAAAATAATGTATGATTTAGACTTATTCCTTGCAAAGACAATATGTGTTAGCGTATAAATAATTGATAGAATTAAGAAATTTAATACACGTTATTGATGAAATAAATATTTATTAATTTTAATTAAGGGACGAAAAAACTCTTTGTTCATGAATCATTTATTTGGTCCTCTTCACTCAATGGTTTCAAAAGGGACTTTAATGAAATCTCATTAATATAAGAAGGGAAAAAGAACTCCTTGTAACTCAATAACATTAAGCCTTCTTTAATGCTCATAAGTGACATTATTACGTTACTATAATTCCTAAAAATTCTCAAGTTAATTTATAATATCTCTTCTTTAATGACCATAAGAAAATAAATGCTTCTATGCCGTCGCAAAAACTATTTTCAAAAGCTAAAAAAAAAAAAAATCGACTTTGCCCAAAAAACTTTTTGTAGAACACTTCTGAGAAAAATATATTTAGAAGCACTTTTAAAAGTTTGATTAAATATTAATTGTTGCTCATTAGTGTTTCTAAATTCTAATTCTAAAATTTAATTTATCGATTAAAAACCAAATTACTTCTAACCACAAGTACTTTTTTGGAAAGTACATTTAAATTAAACACGTTTCAAAATTATTTGATTTTAAAAGTTTAACCAAACATACTATAAACTCAATACTATTTATGCCATTAAGACAAGTCTCAAACTTCAACTGATGCTTGGTTAAAAGTTTAGAAGCTTGAGCAAAGTCAATTATAGCCAAATAGTTAAAAGGATAATAATATAATTCACCCTTGAAGTTTAGCTTCATTTGCAGATTAACCATAAAATACGTTTCAAACTGATTGGAATTATCAAATCATTGATTTAAGATAATCTTTAAGATGGAATGCTAGCTCGATCAATTTAACACATTGATATTGATTCCGACTTGATTAAAAATTGGATCATGATATAATTTTATTTTTCCATAACTTAAAATATATAAGAGGGGTACTATTATAATTGCTTCTATTTAAAAACAGTTTTATTGATGCAAATACTTATTTTGTCAAAATAAATATTTTTTACCCAAAATAAGTGCTTATGGTCTAGCAACAATAATGTCGAACAGACTCTTAGACTCATATCTTGCAAAGACGTCTTTGTTGTGGCGTATACATACACATGAAGCAATTGAAAGAATTTAGATATTTAATATATGAAATAAACATTCAGTGAGATTTGGGGACCCTTTATGGCGATTTTGAAAGGATTTTCTATGCTAGATCATTTGGGTAAGTGTTCTTGATCATAGACCATTATTTTTCTTTAATTTATGATGGATTTTAGCATCAAAATATGATATTTGGTGGGTTAAGGATAACTTTCTCTTATCCATCACACCTAACGACCCCTTAGTGTATGTTATTTCCTAGATATTTACATTATTATCAAAGAATGTCATGTAGACCATATTTGAATTTTAGATTATCACTGTCTGCTTATTAAAGAGCATTGATGAGAAAACAAGATATATATAACATGTCTCATGAACAATGTCACGCCCCGAGCCTACACCCCGAACGTGGCTGACACTCGAGAACCATTTTTGGTCCCAAGCGAACCCTTGGCCTGACTTACTTACTCAGCGGAAGACTTAAAAGCATAAATACAAGGATTCAATGCATCTCTACTCAACTGTTTAATAAAATACTTAGAACGTTCAAAGGTCAAACATTCAACTTGGCAAAAATGGCAACTCAAGTCTTAACATATGAAATAATAATGTAAATACAACTGACTGCTAACTGTCTATGAAGCCTCTAAAACAAAGGGGGATGTCGGGACAGGACCCCCAATCATCCTAATAACTGAAAAGCTAACAATTATGAAAAGGACCCTACGGAAAGCAAAGAGGCTCACCAACTGACACTGAGTGCTCAACCTGATCAACGAGGCGCTGGATGTTGATCCTGGTTACCTGCGTCTACATCATAAGACAATGCAGGCCAGCTGGCATCAGTACATTGAATGTACGAGTATGCGATTTGGAATGCTAAACATAACATAGGCTTGAAAAGAATCTGAAAGAAATACTTACCTTGGCTTTACTCAACTTAAGAACAACTTAACTCAATATAAAGCAATAAAACACATGCAATATATAGAAAGCTTTTAAAACAGTAGAAAACAAGTCAGTTCGTTAAAGAAATGCAATAACAAACTCAACTTTACTCATGTAATAAAGTAATATAGTTTCTGTGGGAGTTTCTCTAACCAACAACCACCACATGAGCTTAAGTGGTGATACAATGTCTTGCCCACGCTGCCAAAACTGTCCTATACTTTGTCGTCATATAGAACGCCTTAACTAAGTGGATCCACTAGTCTATGCTAAAAAGAACTTAAGAAGTTTTCTAAAAAGTATGATCCTTTACTACCCATGATGGCTACATGGTTTATGGAGACTTGAGTTAATATGAACTCACATCCCCATATCGGTGTTCAATACTACTCCCATAATATACTTAGCTCATATGTTTTAAAACAAAACTTCTTTCTTTGGTTTGAGATAATTACTCAAAATTTTAGCTTAAAAGCTCTCTTGGAAATAGTGTTTCCCTTTTCTTGTTCAAATGTGAAAACATTTTAAACTCTTGGGAATACTTAGTTCCCTTATAACTTTTGGAGAAATGAACTCAACTCTTTTACTCTTTGCTTAACTCGAAACTTAAGTCTTAAAACAAAGTTAAAACGTTTGTGAAAGACTTTTGAAAACTTTATAAAATTTTCTTGACTTACTTCTTAACTTCTAGACTTGACTCTTAACTTTTCTTGAATTGAATTATGGATTCAAGGTTCATGATCTCATGTTTATGGATGATTTCATGATGTTTAGACGTACCTTAGAGTGTTAGAATCAACTAGAAAACATAGGTACGTTGCTAAGGAACTAATACGGAAAGATAGGGGAAGTATGAGAAGAACTGGTGTTCCTGGCGCTCTAAGAGGCGCGGGGCGCCAGCCCTTGAAATTCAGAGACCAAGTTGGGGCGCTCTGGCTGGTGCGGCACCCCAGAGCCCAACATTCAGAGACTGTTTTGGGGGGCGCTGAGAGGCGCGGTGTCCTAGCCCCTTCCCCAGAAAATCCCAATTTTTCTTCTTTGTTTTTCAACTCTAAACCCTCTAATTTCACTTAGTTCTTTCCCCAAACACTTAGAATCGACTAAACCCTCAATATGTGAAAGATTCAACTCGAATTCACACCTAAATACATGAATCAATCTCAAGAAACTTCAATAACAAGAACCCACAAGATTTCAAACGAATTTCATCAAGAACTCATAGGATTTACTTTCAAATCAATATAACTTCACTGAATTGAATCATGATTGGCGCGTCGGTGAACTAACCCAATGCTATGTGATCTCACATACCTCGTAGGATTGAATCCTTGGCGAAATCCACAATTAAACTCGAACGTTCTTGATGATTCTTGATTTTCCTTCTCCTTTCTCCTCTTTTCTCTTTTCTCCAGGCCCTAGCGTGAACTTCAACTTTTCTAAACTGACTAAAATCTGATTTTACCCCAATTAAACTCCTAAAAATGAATTAAAACAATTGGTTAAGGAAAAGACTAAAATACCCTTCAAAATCTGGATTAGACTTTCCTTATCCAGACAGCCCAACTTCCAAAGGGCGTATCACACTCATACGAACTCGAAATCATGCAAAACCAACGGCGTTGGAAAGATAATTCAACGATATTTCCTACGATATCTGGAAACACACCTAACTCACCCTGAGCTAGGAGTTATGCTCATTTGAAGTTGACTAAAACTCAACTTATCCTAACTTAACAAAATTTTCCAGATTTTCATTCTTTCCAAAAACGACTATTTCCAATTCTTAACTTCTTCATAGTTATTTCAATTTGTGAGATGTTACAATATCTCCCTCTTAGGAACATTCATCCTCAAATGATATTACTCTTAGTAGACTAAGGGTATAACACTCAAAATTCAACTCAAACACTCGACAAGCAATGTAAATACAGCATGCCAACTCATAAATTAAAAAGTACTAATAAGAGAATTAGTACCTTGGTATGGAAATTCTCCAGTTTTAAAGAGATGTGGATATCTCTTCTTCATATATTCCTCAGCTTCCCAAGTTGCTTCCTCAACAAATTGGTTCCTCCAAAGAACTTTGACTGATGCTACCTCTTTTGTTCTCAACTTGCGAACTTGGCGATCTAGAATCTGAATAGGAATCTCCTCATAAGACAAGCTATCCTTGATCCCAATATTTTCAGTTGATATTATCAATGAAGGATCGTCTATGCATTTCTTCAACATAGAGATGTGAAATACCGGATGAACCACGTCTAATTCTTGTGGTAGCTCCAACTCATAAGCTACATTACCTACCCTTTTCGATATCTTGTAAGGGCCAATATACCGGGACTAAGCGTCCCCTTCTTACCAAATCTCATAACACCTTCATGGGTGAAACTTTCAAGTACACCCAATCATCTACTTTAAACTCTAACTCCCTTCTCTTAACATCAGTGTAGGATTTCTGACGACTCTGCACTGTTTTCAACCTCTCTTGAATAACTTTCACCTTCTCCATAGCTTGGTGAACTAAATCTGGTCCTATCAACCTAGTTTCACCAACTTCAAACCATCCAATAGGAGATTTGCATCTTCTCTCATAAAGAGCTTCATAAGAAGCCATTTGGATGCTAGAGTGATAACTATTGTTGTAAGCAAATTCAATAAGGGGTAGGTGATCATCCCAATTACCTTTGAAATCAATCACACAGGCCCTCAACATGTCTTCTAAGGTTTGAATAGTGCGCTCTGCTTGCCCATATGTCTGAGGATGAAATGTAGTACTTAAGTTCAACTTTGAACCCAAGCCTTTTTGGAATGACTTCCAAAACTATGCAGTAAATTTCACACCTCTGTTTGAAATAATGGAGATCGAAACTCCATGAATTCTAACCACTTCTTGAAGATACAACTTGGCATAATCCTTTGTTGTGTGGGTAGTCTTTATCGGCAAAAAGTGGGTTGATTTTGTCATTCTATCGACAATCACCCAAATAAAATTGTGCTGCCTGCGAGACCTTGGTAAACCTATGATGAAGTCCATATTAATCATCTCCAATCTCCATTCCGGAAGTTCTATATTTTGAGCTAAACCACCGGGCCTTTGATGCTCTACTTTAACTTATTGGCAATTCGAACACTTAGCAACAAACTCTGCAATGCCCTTCTTCATACTACTCCACCATTAAACCTCTCTCAAATTGCGATACATCTTTGTGGAACTCGGATGAATGGAATATTTGGAGCTATGAGCTTCCTTCATGATCATTTCTTAGAGTTCATCCACCCTTGGTACACACAATTTGTCTTGATACTTCAATACACCATCTCCCCCTTGTTCAAAAGCCATAACTTTCTTCTTATGAACATTTGCCTTCAATTCAAGCAAAAATTGGGTCTTGGTCTTGTTTCTCTTTAACTTCAGACACTAAAGATGATTCTGCCCCATTCATCACCACTCCCCCTCCTTCTGTGGAATCCATTAGTCGGACTCCTTAGCATGCAAGTCTATGCACATCTTTCGCTGACTCTCTCCTTTCTTTCTCAACATGGGCGGTACTACCCGTAAACAACCTGCTTAAAGCATCAGCAACAACATTAGCCTTACCTGGGTGATAAAGAATACTCATGTCATAATCCTTGAGTAATTCTAACCACCTCATTTATCTAAGATTAAGCTCTTTCTAAGTAAACACATACTGAAGACTCTTGCGATTATTGAATACATCAACATGAGCACCTTACAAATAATGACGCCATATTTTCAAAGAAAATACTACGGAAGCCAACTCTAAGTCATGGGTGTTTTATCTAAAAAATTAGACTGGTTTAGAGTCGCCAATTAATTTTTAAAGAGAAATTAAGAAAACTAATTTTAAAAAAGATTAAAACAGAAATCTAATGAAAATATTAAAAAGTGGGTTCGATGTTCATATTAGCATTTCGAAAAGGGTTTGAAAGCACCCGAAATGTCCGCTAACACGGGGTTATCCAGTAATTAACTATTTGGCTAAACGATTTTAAGAAAATGTGCATACTTGAATAAATAGAGTAAACAACTTTTGAACTATACTTAAGTAGAAAATACTAGATGTTTTAAAGTTAAATAAAATATACTTATTTGATTTTAACAGTTATGATTAATTCATCTTTTGGGGAATTGAATTAAGGAAAAACCTTAAAATTAACTAGCAAATAAGTAATTAAACAAATACTAAAACAGATAAAATAAAGAGAGAGGATTTTGGGCGTTGGGCCCAAGTCTGGTTTTCTGTTCGCCTGGACCGGTACTTGGGCCCATTTTTGTTTTGGGCCATTAGCCCATTTGTACCTCTCCTAATATCTAACAAATAATACTAAAAATAAATGTGTTTTTGACCCAATTACAATACAACACAAAAGCTGAAATTTTAGGACTTTGGGCCCATTTCTCCTGCCTTTTTACAGTGTAAACAACTGATGTATATTGGTTGTATCATGATGTATATCAGCGCGTTTTTGGCTCCCGGGACCTGTACGTCAATGCCAAGGACATGTTCTTCATATTTTCAAGGTTGGCTGACTCGATAAAGGCAAATTTGGGCCTTCGTGACCCACTCAAAATGCAAGGTGATGGGAAAGGGAGTTCCAATTGGACTCGATCCGAGTAGTTCATACAAAAAAATAAAATAATATGAATCAATGGCAAACCACATTGCTGGAACTAACAAATGTAAATTCAAACCAAATAAATAATGCAAAGGAAAGTACTAGGTCATGTCTTATTTGAAAAGATAAATAGAATATTAACATGAATTAAAAGAAAATGTAGCACTCAAGATTATTGACAAAACACTTGTTGGCATTAATAAGTGACAACAATCAACTAACAACTAATAAGTGTCAACATATTTGAGCTTTTGAAAACTTGAAACAATTTTAGGAAAATAGATGTTCACAAAAAAGATACAGAGAACTCAAAATACTAGGAAAATATAGGAACTCATCTCATAGACAAGACAAAGGCAACCAATTATCGAACTAAGCAAAATTAACTTGAAGAACTGATCACATTTTCATAGCCGAAGGAACCAGATAAATAAATAAATAAATAAATAAACATGAACCTAGCATAATTAGACCACATAATTAATTAAGTTAACAAAAAATCAAAAAATAAACAAGTTAAGAAAGTCATGTTTAATAACTGAAACAATGAAATTAGATTTAAAGCAACACAATCAATAAATTTCAGCATACGCTAAGAAACACAGAAATCACCAAAGAAGCATATACCTAAAAAATGAGATGAAACTCACTAATATAAATATGATTTATTGAAATGAAGCATTTGATAAAGATATAACACAAACAACCACATCTTAATCAAGAAAAGAGTCCCTCATGGCAGGCTAACGATAGAGACTTAAAAGATGGAGAAGACGGACTACTACATCCAACAATCGATAAATAATACTACATACAACCTCCATATTAACTAAATTTCAAAACTCTGCCTTATTTTGAAAGAAAAGAAAAGACATATAACATTATAGTAGCAAACTAACAAAAACTCTTGATGTAAAGAGACAGCGAAAACAAGAAAATACGGACTCAAAGACCTCAAAGAAAGTATAGGAGAAACAAAATAACAAGACAAAACGAACAGAGAAGCAGAGAAATGACAACTCTAGATTCCAAAACTATGAAGTTTTATCTCGACTAAGACATGAAGTCCTTTGAGAACACATGTATAGCAGGTGCCAGTTACCAACATTCAACGGCAACGCAACAACAAAAGCAACGATCTTACTACACTAGAAAACGTCATGTGAAAGTATAAGAATATGAAAACATATTATGAGGGAGGTGTTACCTTTTTCCGGGCAGCGAACGAAGACCACGAGTTGAGCTGACTTCCACCACCACGATGTGAGTGCCGACGAACAAAGTCGAAGCGCACAACAACAAAGACTAAGCTAAGACTGAATTTTCAACCTCTATGATTTCGAGCCCTATTCCTAAATACTTCTAAATAGCTATATAGCCAGCAACTTTACTGTGTCTGTTTTTTCCTTTTTGTTTCTTGCCAACAATTTTTCCAACTTTCTTCCCCAAACTTAACAATGAAGAACAAGAGAGTATTTATAGGGAAATAACTAGGTCGAAATTAGGGGGAAATCAGGTGAGGAATTCGATGATTTTTTTTCAATTCAAAATTTAAAATTCCCTTAAGAGTTAGGTTGGACAACTTCCACTAGTACTAATTTCAACAAATTGCAACGGATTGAGAAAATGTGGATGCCTAGGATTAAATTGGCTATCCTTGAAGCAATACGAGGATCGATCTTGAGGCCACAAGGATGAAAACACGGCCGGCAGGTGCTTTTGCTGCTGGAGTCGTACAAAATAGAGAGGGACATTTGAGGAAGAAGACAAAGAACACAGTGTATGCTTTTATCGCTACTTTCCATCTTCCTCCGTTCGCTCGCCGTTAGAGTTGGAATCAAGCATGCGTCGTTTGGTTGTTGTTTCTACCGCGTTTAGCTGCTATTGTTTCCGTCTATTTGACGTCGCTTCGAACATGAATATTGTTGGAATCATTGGAGTTGTTCGGAGTTGGATGCTAACGTTGGAGAAAGAAAAGGGGTTGGGTCGGTGAAGAATTGGGCCAGTTTGAGAGGAAAATAATTGGGCCTGGGAGATATTGGTGAGAAGTGGGCAGAAGATTGAACGGAAAAGGCCCAAGATTTGGTCTTTTAAATGGGTTAAAGATAAAATCTAATTGGTTAGATTTGGACTAGGCTCTGGCCATATGAATTTAAATTATGGCCAATTGGAAATTACAGATGTAGCCAAACATAATTAATTAGGATAAGTTCGACTAGTAATAAGCCGAATTAATATAATTAGACTATCGAGCTTCTCAATCTTAATGAAATAAAATAATTAATTTAATTATAAACTAATTAATTCAAAAATATAAACCACTATATGACTAAACTAATTAACCAAATATTTAATTAAAACAAAATCTTTTTGAGACGATTTTCAAATAATCATAGAATATACTAATTATATACATAATTATGTAAAACAAATATATTATCTAAAAATTATAAAAAGGTGACAAACTAGTTAAAATAACTTGCAAACATATATATTTTTTTTAATTTTATAAAACTAATTATTTTAAATCGTTTGAAATTGAAGAAGCTCGATAATTAATATATATTGTGGAGGTCCAAAATTGGGTGTCAACAACTGTCCGTCGTTTGACTTGGATTGATGAAATAAATTTGAGGTAAATGAAATTGACTAATCCAATTTTGATCGACCACATCTTCATCCTTCAGAAAATGGCTTTTGGTACGAACTTTAGGAATTATGGCCAAACCCCGGTATTGGGTTTCCTACATAGCTCAGGTTATATGAGAATTCAGGCCACTTGTAGTTCGATACGCTTGATTTGACGCACGATTATGAAAGAATTCAAAAGTCATCCTGCTATCGGATTATGAAGAGACCAGAATGCTCGAGAATAAGATTTAAAAGGGAATGTTGGAATACAACCGAGTTTTCACCACTGATCCCGCCTACATATCCCTCAACTCAAAGAATTAGGCTGCTTGTAGTTCGACTCGATCAGTTGAAAAAGAAATATATTATGCTAGATAACCCTTGGTTCTGAAGGAGTGATAAATAAGTTGAGTATGAAAAAGAGGCTTGCAACCTCTTAGCCATGAATGTGGTGCGCTTCACACCCATAATTAAGAACTTACACGAACATAATTTCCAAAGCTCCTGGTGCATTGTCACTCAGATTGGAAAGTTGCCTCCGGCGAAAGCTAAAACTTTCCGGATGCGAAACTGAAACCGATAAACCAAAAGAAAAACCCACATGCCTTCTGATAGTGGTGTGATTTGATTGTGGTGGAAGTCACTCCTCAGCTCACGTCCTAAGAATTTGACACTCCTCCTCAAACTATGTCCCACTTCGCTGCTAAGAAAAAATTTCACATTGTGTTGCATCCTTGTTGATGTCGTCCGCACCTGTGGTTGAGAATTCATCCTCTTGAATGCTCTTGACAAAGAATAAAATAAACTTGTTAGTAGAAACTGTAATTGGAAAAAGTGGTAGTATCTCTTACGATGCTTTTTTCAGTTAATCTTCTTGTGAAAGATGTCACATAAGTATGTTCAGTATATGTCTGCACACTCAAAGTAAATAATTAGTAGACATAGTGCCGCTTTAGCTAGCGGTTTGAGTAAAAAAATAAAGAAAGATCATTTATATAACAAATAAGTATATCTTAATGGATAAGCATAAACATATTTTTCAACTAGATTAGAAAATAAAGAAGTATTGAGAGTGAAAGATAATGGATACCGCTTTCGAACACAGTATGCCAATTACAACTCATGAATTGCTGAGGATTTGGGAGATGTCATTGCTTGTTTTTTGCATGGCAAACTCCGATAATCTCTGCAATGAGCTAGATGGCTCAATGATTATCCAACTATAACGAAGGTGGATGGCTCGATGATTATCCAATTGTAACAAGGTGGATAACTCGATAATAGTCCAACTGTAAAGAGGTGGATGGATCGATGATATTCGTTTCTCAGCTCGTGTTAAGAAAAAAAATTACACATTGTGCTGCATCTTTTCTGATGTCGCCTGCACCTATGGTTTGATTTGAGAATTCATCCTCTTGGATGCTCTCGACAAAGAATGAAATAAACTTGTTAGCAGAAACTGTAATTTAAATAGATAAGTGATATGTTTTACCATTTTCGACACATGTTTTTTTCTATAAATGTTTTGACGTCATCCTCCATCAGTTTTGACTTAGTAGATGATGACTTGATATGATCTGGATGACGATGCTTCATTAATAGAACTATGATGATCCATTGGTAGGATGATGATGATCCATTGGTAGGATAATGCTGCTACATGATAGGATGATGATGCCCCATTGGTAGGATGATGTTGATGCTCCATTGATAGAATGATGATTCTTCGTTGATGATCCATTGGTCGGATTATGTTGATGCTCCATTGATAGGACGTTGATTCTTCGTTGATGATCCATTGGTAGGATTATGTTGATGCTCTATTCATAGGACGATGATTCTTCGTTGATGATCCATCGGTAAGATTATGTTGATGTCACTCTGGATGATAATGTTGATGCTCCATTGATAGGATGATGATTCTTCATTAATGATCCATTGGCGGGATCATGTCGATATTCCATCGATAAAATGATAATGATGTCCCTATCGTGGGTGATATTATCTCATTTGATAATACTGTAGAAATGTCTCTCTGAGGGGTTTCACATTACTACGTCTGATATCAACACGATTTGTGAATATTCCTGAAATATTCTTGATGCTGAAAAATGTAATTTGATGTCATTGTAGATGTTTGTACATCTTGAGAGAGATGTTTTCACTTGTTCATAATTGAACATTTGTATTCATTGTGACTCATGCTTTGCTGGAAATTTGACCGAGGTGTTGTTGCTTGTATACTGAAATATTTCTTTTTTTTCTTCTGAAAAACTTCAATGACTTTACTGCATCTACAGAAAAGTTATCAATTTTGGAGAGCTCCTCGTCCTTTGACTTCTCCATATTCATTGAATGGAGGAATATGGTGATCTTGAGGCAAACTTATAGACCTGCATCCACAGAAAAATTGTTAGTTTTTAAAACAAATTGATCTGTGTTGAATTCTTCAATCGCTTGCTCCTTGTCTTGCTATCTTCGGTTGATCACTCCTATCTCTTGCTTCTTGATAGATAAGACAAAACATTTTTATGCAAAATAATTGAAACACGCAAGAAAAGTTTTAAGGAAAATAGATTTTCAACAACATTAAGAAAAGGTCACTGCCAAGTTTCATGTCACGTCAAGCTTTAGCGAACGCCTTTGAAGTTAATGCTTCGACGTCTATCTGATTATATGCTGGGGAAGTATTCAAAGTTGTTCTAAACTGCCAATGAACCCTGTTGAAATTTTTGAGATCATCCTAAAACATTTCTGTCTAGTTAACTGTCTTGGCGTATCATGAATTGTTGATGAACAAATCATCGAATTTTTGAGACCCTCTCAAAAATTATATCCAGTTGCAATTCTCAACGTAACTTCAGTTTTGACTTTGTTGGAGAGATCTTCTTCTTGAGAATTTTTTAGTCCCTCTCAAAAATTATATCCAGTTTCTATTGTAAAGGAAAAACAAAAAATCTTACGGGAGATATGACCGAACCGTTGTGGCGCCTACGTATCCCGTTGAGGCAAGAATCATGTGAAACGTAGTTCCCCTTCAAAGATTAACAGAAATAGGAAAATTTTAACTAAGGAACCGACCAAGGCCGACATAGGCCGCCTACGTATCTCATTCTTGAGAATTCAGGTCGAATGTAGTTCAGGTACAAGAAAAATACTAAAAGGGGATAAAGAGGTGACCGATGTCACGCCCCAGATTCAAGGGGCGCAACTGGCTCCTAATGCCAAAACTCAGGCTTGAGCCGACCTTGCCGAACCATTTGCTACTAGCGCATGGCAGCCACACGCAGTCAAGAAAACAAACAAGTATATCTCGGCTTAAAATTAAGCCCTCGGCCGACAAGGCCCCTGTAAACAGATCCATAAAGAAGCAGCTACTTCCAAGAGTTCATATAAATAAATAGCCAACTAGCACAAAAGTCCTAATTGGGCCATCGAGGCCACCATGATCTCTATACCGAAAGTGAAAGCAGGTATATCAAGACAATGCATCACACAACTAACAAGCTTCAACAAACCAACAAACTAGGCTAGCATGGCCATAACGTAGCTATAAACTCCACACACTAGTCTGCAAGACTCTAAGAGTAGTAAATATTGGCGGGACAGGGCCCCAGTCTACCCATGAAAATATATCAAACAAAAGCTAACAAACCTCCCAACTCTGGCAGCTCTGAAGAAAAGGGGCTAGCCAACCGGATAGAAGTCAATCCTGCTGCTGAAGAGGTCTACTGGTTCGTCTGTCAGGACCTGCATGCATGAATGCAGCGCCCCCCATTTAATGGGGCGTCAGTACAAAATAATGTACAGAGTATGAAAAACAATAGACTATGAGTATGTATCCTAATATACTGGAGTAATCTGGTAAATAAATCAAGAATAAAATAAGCTTACTGACCTGCCCCTAAATCTAAACTTATCAAAAATAACAAACCAACAACCTAACCAAGCCCTCATAAGCTCGGCAGGTACAAACAACACACAAGACCACCTACCCAGGCCCCTATAAGCTCAGAACGTGCCAATTAGTCTATATACCCCTATCAATAGTTCCCTAGCCCCGTAGGTAGTCACATAGCCCTCTTAGGCAATAGTATAGCCCCGTAGGCAGCACATAGCTCTCTTAGGCATCAATATAGCATATAGGCAACTCATAGCCCTCTTAGGCAACAACATGGCCCCGTAGGCAACTCATAGCCCTCTTAGGGAACAACATGGCCCCGTAGGCAACTCATAGCCCTTATAGGCATCAATATTGCCCTGTAGGCAACTCATAGCCCTTTTAGGCGTCAATATAGCCCTGTCGGCAGAACATAGCCCTTCTAGGCATAGATCACATTCTTGTAGTTAACCACAATAGCCCAAAGGGAAACAATAACAATCCAACAACTAAAAGTGAGCAATTTAGTTATGAGCAACCTATACAAATAGCCTCTAAGTCGTGTCCAATATAGGGACGCTACTACTGAATAAGAATCCCGATAATAGAGGATTATATCCACTCGAGCAGCCAACAATCAACAATAATGGCTACAAGTATAACAACGATAACAACTCTATTACATTGCTCCTAAGCTTTAAGGAAACATGCCGTAAGAAGAGAATAGCCTTAACATACCTTTTTCACTGAATTCACGTGGCCTAACGACTTTTACTCATAACCCCCTCGATACTACAATAAGGTAGGACCATAATCGACACACAAAAATAAAATATACCATGACAATACGATAAAACATATGTATTTCTGTCGCAAATTGTTATTTACTGCTTATAAAAGCTAGAGTCGATGAAAGAAGGGTGTTACCTCGATCTTAAGTTCATAATACGCCTCAAAACCTTCAAATATATCCAAACCCTTGCTGTCCCAACACTAAAATGTGATATGCTACGAAATCGATAAAACAAAATATACCACGATGATGTGCCCAACGCGTAGAACAACTTTCGTCAAGGACTTAAGGCGAGAAAATCTATACTTTGGCTGATCCTAGAAATGGGTTTCTCTAATTCTTCTGGTTTTTAGCTAAAAAATGAAGAAAAAGTTTGAAGAAGAATATGTATGTAAACTTTCACCGACCTAGGGACCCACCTCACGTGCCTGCTTGCGCAGTCCCACGAAAATACAAATATCTCTTTATTCTGAAGTCATATGAATAAATGATTTGATGCGTTGGAAACTAGACTCGTAAGCCTTTGATTCGATAGGTCGTGGGTCCCATAACTCTTTATAGATTGGTAGAAAAGCTCCGAGACATTTGACCCAAATTTCAGAGAATTCTTTAAAAAGGAACTTACGATAACTTCCGCCAACTTTTATTTTGCCACTTACCTAACTTCAAAACTTGAGATGAAACACTTGAACACTTAAAATAGGACATACCACATCATTCTTAATTCATAACCGACCCTCCTTGTCTTTCCATGGAGATACGAGCAATTTTAGACGTTTTGAAAAGTCGGGGTGTTACATCTGAGGCCGACATAGGCCGCCTACGTATCTCATTCTTGAGAATTCATGTCGAACGTTGTTCAAACAAAATATAATTTTCTAACTACAAAACACAAGACAATTACAAATAAACGATGTGATTACAGGGAAAGAAAGAAAAGAAACTCTGAATCTTCAAATATAATAACTCCTGATAGCATCTGAGTCGATTGGCAACTTGAGATGAATGTCTATGTTCAACCACGGCATGTGATCAAACGAATGCATCAATGTATTTTATAAGTGAACTCTTGAGTTCGATTTTCTGAGCTTCTCTCAGATGGACCCGGATTCTGACTTCTTCGACACAATCATCCTTTTCTAAATTTACTGTTTCTGTCTCATCTGGATTCGACTTACCCTGAGTCTCGAACTGTTTCAAATCTTTGACAAGGTGTTCAAATATCATGATCTTCTCATCATATTCTTCAAACTCATCTTCATCTACCTCATTTTGTTCATTCAGCTTGTGACATGACATGATATTAACAGGTTAAAAAAATATTTTTACTGAAACAAAAAAAACAAAGATTGTTAGATTGCAGAATCAAAGCAAGTAAGATAAATTTTCGCAATAAAAGAGGCTCTCATTAAAAATAAGGAAATACGAACTTTGGTCATGGCCATGGGCCATATTTCCTTTTTCAAAATATTATGAGGGAAATTAAAACATAATTAGGTAAAATAATATAAAAGGTGGTTTCGGGCCTCATTCGGACTACTCCTGATTTTAGAAATAACATAAAATTCATCTTTGTCTATCAAGATGAGCGAGTAATCAAGAGCGGAGTGGAAGTCCAATTAAAAACTTGCTTCATTGGCTCGGCATCTCGTATACTTGGTGTCGCAAACATCTTCTGGGACGCAACATCACCTTCTTCAAAAAGATCCCCAATTCCTTCTCCAAAATCGTCATCATTAGCATATTCCTCTACCAGAAAGGACTGGCGTAAATGAGGCAAAGACTTTGGTGGAACATGATTAATCCCCTTCTTGTTTTGACCCTCTCTTGACACTAAAGCAAAAGCTTGATCAGGTGTCATGCTCGTAAAATTGAGTTTCTCACTTATGCTTGGAGAAGCGACAAATTTCGCAGGGTTGTCGGGACCAACTAGAACTATCGCATTTACCATGCACCACTCATCATCTGGCTCTATCATATTGATAGTGGCGCCTCCATGGTTTGGCAAAGGGTTATTGTTGATGTTGGGTACAACGGTCCTGGCCACTTTCTGGTCGATCAAGTTTTGGATCATGTGCTTCAAATTAATACAGTCTTCGGTATCATGTCCAACACTGTTGGAATGATATGCACACCTTCGATCGGCTCAGTAAAATCATGAGCTAGTATCGACTGGCTTGGGCTTGAACGGATGAATAATACCTGCGGCACTCAATCGTTCAAACAACATCGTCCGACTTTCAATGAGAGGAGTAAAATTTTGAGCAGGTTTCTTCTTAATACGTGGACGAGGAGAATCATAATGTCCTTGTTAAGGCGGAGGCATTTGACGATAATTTGGAGTATTTTGATGGGGAGGTGCATGAAACTTTGGGTCAATCATGTTAATAGCGAATCCTCTGGGATTAAATAGTAAATTACCATCGGCATTGGAAGTGACAGCTTGAAGAGTAACAATTTTTTGATCAATCAAGTCCTGAATTTTCTGTTTCAAGTTGATGCAATCCACAGTGGTATGTCCTACACCTCCTAAATGGTAAGCACAATGAAGATCGGGCATGTAAAGCCTGGAATTGATATTGACATTTTTTGGATCAATTGTTCATATCAGACCAGCCACTTTCAATCTCTCAAAGAGATGGGTTTGACTTTCAACCAAAGGAGTAAATACTCAAGAAGGTTTCTTCAAAAACTCTTGACAAGAAAGATTATAATTATTTCGCGATAACGGAGGTACTTGACGATAACTTAGAGGGTTTTGGCGACTTGGTGCTGGCATTTGGAGATTAGGATATTGTGGTGTTTGGTAGCTAAGAGGGGTATTTGGGTAATTTGGCAATGGAGCTTGGTAATTTGGATAATATGGTGGTGGAGCTTGGTAATTTGGTTGGATAGAGTGAGGATTTTATGGAGCTAAAGGGTAGGTTTTGGATGGTAAAAGCTTTTGGACATTGAGATTGGCATGCATCTTTGATTTTTGGCTTGATTCAAATGAGATAGAGGAGACATCTTCCCTCTTCCTCCTCAATGGTCCCGAGGATTCATCTTGGGGAGTCATTCGGATGATTTATCTGGCCTTGAGACCGTCTTCAATAGTTTCACCAATTTTGACTATCTCACTGAACTTTCCTCCTAAAATGAGCAACATTCTATTGTAGTACTCTGGCTCTTGATTGCGCACAAAGACTTCAATAATATCTTTCTCGGTCATGGGAGATATAACCTTTGCAGCCTCTCTTCTCCAACGATAGGCATATTCTCGGTAGCTTTCGGTAGAATTTTGGTTGATTCTCTCTAAAAAGTATCGATCATGGATGAATTCTACACTGTAACTAAACCTTTCAATGAAGTTTTTAGCCAAAGTGTTCCAACTTGGTCACTGCTTGATTTCTTTAGAAATAAACCATTCCAAAGCTTCTCCTTTTAGACTTCGACTAAAGAGTCGCATTAACAAAGCTTCATCTTTCCCAACACCAATAAGTTGATCACAATAAGCCCTCAAATGAGTCAAAGATATTTCAACTCCACTAAAAGTGTCAAATTTTGGTACTTTAAAACCTTGTGGGAGCTCCAAATATGGATGACGATACAAATCTTCATAATTCAATCCCATAATGTCTGGGGTGTATTGAACTTCCTTTATTGCATTCATAACTTCCTCTCTAATGCTTTGCTCAACCTTTCCTCTTATGACCTTTCACTCTTTCTCATTCTTCTCATAATGATCGGGTTCAAAATGTGTGGTAAAGGAAGGGTACAATTCAGGCGATATTAGAAGATAAAATGCGGTGTTTAGAGGTATGGGTTGAGTGGTAGATGGGTTTTGGACAATTTGAGCAGGGATTTGATGGATCGAAGAAATTTTTTAAAAGACGTTAGTATTTGGATTTTGAGGAGTAGGCAACGTTTGGTGTGAGGAGCTAGCATGGTGTGGATTAGGGGTGGTTAAGTCATTGAAAGGAGGTTTTGGAATCGTAGCGATGGTTGAATTGTTTGGAAAATGTTTGGATGTTGGATCTGAAGTAGAAAATTGGAGTAGAGGGCTTTCGTGGCCTGGAGTAGGAGTGTTGGCAATGATAGCCAAATTCGTCAAATCTCAGGTCTTATCTATTCCAGCCCTCATTTCAGCAATCTGTTGGAACAATTGTGCAATCAGCTTGTTCTGTTCAGCAATAATAGGGTCATTCACAGTAAATTCATTCAAATTCATATTCTCAACATTTTCAACCATTTTCTCTTTTCCTTTTGACAAACATTGGTCGGAGAAGGAATCTTTGGGGTCTTTGGACCTTGTGAAGTACGGATGTTCTGTCATTTTCTCAACACATATAAGTTTTGAGTACCTGACAAAGAAAAACAACTCAAAGGCAAATGTGTTAGTCTGTGTTGATGATAAATAATACAAAATATCACACATATTACTATAAACACGTAAGAGTTGCTTCATTTGAAGATAAACTAGCCCGAGAAATGACTAAATAGACAAGATTTTGTCTATTTGATTTTGAGCCTAGTGAATCGGAAATGTCGACTTGAGTCGAGACAAGTCGATTGTGTCTTTCATTTGTACTTCTGATTTTTACTGAGATGTAACTCTAATTTCTTTATAAGAGTTGGAAAAGATAGAATTTCTCAAAAATGGGGACCGAGACTAGAAAAGCTGCCTACATATCTCACGGAGGAGAATTCAGATCCTACGTAGTTCGACCCACTTAAATCTCTTTTTAATTTGAGATAAAGGGTTAAATTTTTGTTCTGAGATGAGAAAGTAAGATTTGAAAAATGAAGTTTGAATTTTGTTGGGAAACTAAAGACTCGAAAAGTGTTTGGACGCACTTTTGACAGTGACTTGATATTTGTGATTAGGGGTTCTAAAAACAATTTGTAAAAGAGTGAGCTAGAATATCTCCAAATAAATCAACATATTCACCCAAATAGTTATAACACAAACAAATATTGCATGTTTTAAATAAATATGTGACCCTTTTGTGCCAATGGTAGGCCTAACGATTTGAAGGATGTATAATGTCATTTGAAACATTCCATTGCTCCCAAAACCCATAATTATACAAGTTTTACGAATAAACTGAATGTGGATACATAATAGGGGAAATGGGATACAAAAATCCAGTCTCGCGTAGGGGCACAATCCCAATCTATGCTTCCATGGAAAGATCCTTCGCTCTTGATTTTTTGTCATCTCCTGCTATCCACGCTTTTGTTTGCAATGATAACTTGGTCCTTCTTCGTTTAGAATAAAACTATAATCTAACTCCCTACCCCAAGAGACAATGTTTTGCCAAATAACGTAATATTCTTCAAATTTAAACATATAAATATGATCATCTTTTTATTGACCAATGAGCCAACTAGACACAAGGTGGGCTCTAATGGGCCTAACACGCCTTGGGTGTTGGGTCAACTTAATTCAAAATGCGCTAAAATTGGGATTTGGTTTTGCTCTACACTAGTTGACTAAGAGTGACTTTTGAAAGACCGGGGACCCAAACGGACAACTTAGGCTGGGACTCACGACAATCATTGGACGCAGACGAACCAATAAATTGTCGATCATTTCGGAAAAGGATTGAGTATAAAAGAGCCCGGCTGCGGTTTCACAAAACCGTTCTTTAATATACTATACATACAACAGAAGATGTCATGAATGCAACAGTTTAATATTGCGGGAATATAAACAAATAAACACGTAAACAAACATACAATAGCCAAACATTTTATTTTTAAGGTTAGAATCCAATTCAAATCTCCAGCAGAGTCATCATTCTGTTTTATCTAAAAAATTAGATTGGTTTAGAGTCGAAACTGAATTTTTAAAGGAAAATTAAGAAAACTAATTTTTCAAAAGATTAAAATAGAAATCTAATGAAAATATTAAAAAGGGGGTTCAGGGTACATATTAGCATTTCAAAAAGGGTTTGAAAGCACCAAAAATGTCCGCTAACATGCAGTTATTCGATAATTAACTATTTGGCTAAACAATTTTAAGAAAATGTGCAAACTTGAATAAATAGAGTAAACAACTTTTGAACTATACTTAAGTAGAAAATACTAGATGTTTTAAAGTTAAATAAAATATACTTATTTGATTTTAACAGTTATGGTTAATTCATCTTTTGGGGAATTGAATTAAGGAAAAACCTTAGAATTAATAAGCAAATAAACAATTAAATAAATACTAAAATAGATAAAATAAAGAGAGAGAGGATTTTGGGCGTTGGGCCCAAGTCTGGTTTTCTGTTCGTCTGGACCGGTACTTGGGCTAATTTTCATTTTGGGCCTTTAGCCCATTTGTACCTCTCCTAATATCTAACAAATAATACTAAAAATAAATGAGTTTTTGACTCAATTACAAAACAACACAAAAGCTGAAATTTTAGGACTTTGGGCCCATTTCTCCTACCTTTTTACAGCGTAAACAACTGATGTATATTGGTTGTATCATGATGTATATCAGCGTGTTTTTGGCTCCCGGGACCTGTACGTCAATGCCAAGGACATGTTCTTCATTTTTTCAAGGTTGGCTGACTCGATAAAGGCAAATTTGGGCCTTCGTGACCCACTCAAAATGCAAGGTGATGGGAAAGGGAGTTCCAATTGGACTCGATCCGAGTAGTTCATACAAAAAAATAAAATAATATGAATCAATGGCAAACCACACTGCTGGAACTAACAAATGTAAATTCAAACCAAATAAATAATGCAAAGGAAAGTACTAGCTCATGTCTTATTTGAAAAGATAAATAGAATATTAGCATGAATTTAAAAAAATGTAGCACTCAAGATTATTGACAAAACACTTGTTGGCATTAATAAGTGACAACAATCAACTAACAACCAATAAGTGGCAGCATATTTGAGCTTTTGAAAACTTGGAACAATTTTAGGAAAATAGATGTTCACAAAAAAGATACAGAGAACTCAAAATACTACGAAAATATAGGAACTCATCGCATAGACAAGACAAAGGCAACCACTTATCGAACTAAGCAAAATTAACTTGAAGAACTGATCACATTTTCATAGCCGAAAAAACCAGATAAATAAATAAATAAATAAATAAACATGAATCTAGCATAATTAGACCACGTAATTAATTAAGTTAACAGAAATTAGAAAATAAACAAGTTAAGGAAGTCATGTTTAATAACTGAAACAACGAAATTATATTTAAAGCAATACAATCAGTAAATTACAGCATACGCTAAGAAACACAGAAATCACCAAAGAAGCATATACCTAAAAATGAGATGAAACTCACTAATCTAAATATGATTTATTAAACTGAAGCATTTGTTAAAGATATAACTCAAACAACCACATCTTAATCAAGAAAAAAGTCTCTCATGGCAGGCTAACGACAGAGACTTAAAAGATGGAGAAGAAGGACTACTACATCCAATAAACGATAAATAATACTACATACAACCTTCATATTAACTAACTTTCAAGACTCTGCCTTATTTTGAAAGAAAAGAAAAGACATAAAACATTATAGTAGCAAAACTAACAGAAACTCTTGATGCAAAGAGACAGTGGAAAGAAGACAATATGGACTCAAAGACCTCAAAGAAAGTATAGGAGAAGCAAAATAACAAGACAAAACGAAAAGAGAAGCACATAAACGACAACTCTAGATTAAAAAATTATGAAGTTTTATCTCGACTAAGACATGAAGTCCTTTGAGAACAAATGTATAGTAGGTGTCAGTTACCAAAATTTAACGATAAATAACAGCAACACAACAGTAAAAACAGCGATCTTAATGCACTAGGAAACGTCATGTGAAAGTATAAGAAGATGAAAAGGATATTATGGGGGGAGGTGTTACCTTTTTTCGGGCAGCGAATGGAGACCACGAGTTGAGCTGACTTCCACCACCACGATGCGAGTTTCGACGAACAAAGTCGAGGCAAACAACAACAAAGACTAAGCTAAGACTGAATTCTCTACCTCTGTGATTTCGAGCCCTATTCCTAAATACTTGTAAATAACTATATAGCCAACAACTTTACTGTGTCTGTTTTTTCCTTTTTGTTTCTAATGATAACTGATTCTCTCCTGTCTCTAATCTATATTTTCCCATTTGTTTCTTGCCAATAATTTTTCCAACTTTCTTCCCCTTTGTTTTTTGCCAACAATTTTTTCAACTTTCTTCTCCAAACTGAACAATGAAGAACAAGAGAGTATTTATAAAGGAAATAACTATGTCGAAATTAGGAGGAAATTGGGAGAAAAATTCAATAATTTTTTTTCAATTGGAAATTCAAAACTCCCTTAAGAGATAAGGCTGGACAACTTCAACTAGTACTAATTTCAACAAATTGCAATAGATTGAGAAGAGGTGGACGCCTAGGTTTAAATTAGATGTACTTGAAGCAATACGTGGATCGAAAACACGACTGGCAGGTGCTTTTGCTGCTGGATTCGTACAAAATGGAGAGGGACGTCTGAGGAAGAAGATAAAGAACACAATGTACGCTTTTCTCGCTGCTTTTCGTCTGCCTCCGTTCGCTCGCTGTTAGAGTTGGAATCGAACATGCGTCGTTTTGTTGTTGTTTCTGTTGCGTTTGGTTGATGTTGTTTCCGTCTATTTAACGCTGCTTCGAACGTGACTATTACTGGAATCGTTGGAATTGTTTGGAGTTGGATGCTAACATTGGAGAAAGAAAAGGGGTTCGGTCGGTGAAGGATTGGGCCAGATTGAGAGGAAAAGAATTGAGCCTGGGAGCTGTTGGTGAGAAGTGGGTTGAAGCTTGAAAGGAAAAGTCCCAAGATTTGTTCATTTAAAATGGGTTAAGGATAAAATTTAATTGGTTAGATTTGGACTAGGCTCTGGCCATATGAATTTAAATTATGGCCAATTGGAAATTACAGATGTAGCTAAACATAATTAATTAGGATAAGTTCGACTAGTAATAAGACGAATTAATATAATTAGACTATCGAGCTTCTCAATCTTAATGAAATAAAATAATTAATTTAATTACAAACTAATTAATTCAAAAAATATAAACCACTATATGACTAAACTAATTAACCAAATATTTAATTAAAATAAAATCTTTTTGAGATGATTTTCAAATAATCATAAAATATACTAATTATATACATAATTATGTAAAACAAATATATTATCTAAAAATTATAAAAAGGTGACAAAACTAGTTAAAATAACTTGCAAACATATATATATATATATATATTTTTAATTTTATAAAACTAATTATTTTAAATCGTTTGAAATTGAAAAAACTTGATCATTAATATATATTGTGGAGGTCCAAAATTGGGTGTCAACAATGGGTTGGGTAGTTCCTCTCATGAACTTTCAACTGTCTGGAGGCATAAGCTATAACTTTGCCATTATGCATTAAAAATCAGCCCAAACCCACTCTAGACGCATCACAATACACCACAAAACCTTGCGTACCTTCTGGTAAGATCAAAACTGGGGTAGTAGTCAACCTCTTTTTTAATTCCTGAAAGTTTTTCTCACAAGCTTCAGACCATTGAAACTTTACTTTTTTCTGGGTCAACTTGGTCAAAGGGTATGAAATAGACGAGAAGCCCTCTACGAACCTTCTATAATATCCAGCCACACCCAAGAAACTCCTAATATCAGTTGGAGATGTGGGTCTAGGCTAATTCTTGCCTTCTGTGTGTCGTTTAGAGCATTTATGTAGCCACCCCAAGTCATTTATGACTTGCTGGGACTGACAGTTCGGTCACCTGGTCGTTCGTTTGGTTATGGTGTGAGTTTTAGTGTTTTGAACCTTTTGAACCTTGAACAATCATTTTCGATCAAAAGATCAAGAAGACGACCTCAGAATAGAATTCTGACGGTTCCATCAGCTCCAGAATGACCAAATTAGGCTAGTATCATAATTGGCATGAGTATCGAGGCCTTCGATGCGAGTTTGGACTATTAGGCATTTTAGCCATTGAAATTTGGCCTAAGGTTGACTTTGGTCAACATTCTTGGAAAACGTGCTCGGATGAAAATTCCGTCAACGCGATTAGCTCCATAATAATGAGTTTGGTCTAGAACGCCTTTCGTTTGAATCCCAAGGTCTCCGAACTCATTCCGAGCCCCTCGGTGGATTTTGGTTAAAATGATTTTTAGAAGTGGGACCCACTTTTTTATCGAGATGACCTCCGATGGAAATTTCGACTGCGCCGTTGAGTCTAGAATGTCTATTTTAGTAGGTTAGCATATCTTTTTTACTTTTATCGGGTTCCGAATGAATTCCAAGCACCCCGTCGGGGACTTTGAAGAATTTAGCCAAAGTTGAGATCTAGTGCAGCTGCTTAGCGACCAGAGTTTGGTCCTTCAATGACCAGCTTTTGGGTTTTTAGCAACCGGTTTCGCCCTTTATAAAACCCCAACTTAGCTTTATTCCTCATTTTCTTTAAAGTGTGATAACTTGAGCATTGGAGCTCCAATTTGGGCGATTCAAAAGGCAAAGTTGTGAGATTTTTTGAGGAAAACTCGTTGGTGAGCTCGGAATCTGATTTGGGGTCCCCGTTCAAGGTAAATTTCACAAAATACCTGCTGCCACAACCCCCTTTTTGTGAGCTTGATTTTGGGATTTTTGAGACTTATTTTCTCAGCCAATTTAGGTCCGATTTCGGTGATTCTTGAGGCTATCTTGAGTGGTTTTTCGAGGAGAGAGTTGTGGTGTTGTCGGAATTTACTGTAGACCGCCCGTTTCTGGTAAATATGGTGAATTAACTGTTGTCCCATTTCTTTAGTTCTTGAGAAAAATTTGGGTTTTGGTTGCATGTTGGTTCTGTGTTGTTTCTGAGCCCCGAATTATATCCCATCATGGAACACAAGTTCGGGGATCTGTTAAGAGCCTATTTTTGGGGTTAATTCAGGAGCTTTCAGCGCGGGTCCCATTTCCCCATTTTGACCCCAAAATTGGTCCGTCTTCGTTTCTTGCGATTTTAATGTCTAAACGACCGTAATAACATTGTGACCCTATTTTTGATAGAGTGTCAGCGTTTCGAGGCCGTTCGGAAAGGAAGAGCTCCAAATGAGTGATTTTGGAGCGCGTGTGATCGGCCTACAGGTAGGCTACGGTTTCCCTCTCTTAGATTGAGCTCGAAAGTGTGAATGCATATTGATTAGTTGGGATTCGGGTTGGTAGTTATTGAATCATGCATAGGTGTTTAGAAATCATGTTTCGGCCTCTCTCGAGAAATTGTCGGGTAACTATTAGCATGCTATGTGTTACTAATTGACCCTCCTTGCTATGTGGAGTGCTTGAATGTTTGATTATTGTTTATCTGAAGCATGTTGGGCCTTAGTTTAAGTTTGACTAGGGCTTGCCTTAGAAATACATGATTTGAAATCGATAGGCCTTAGTTTTGCCCCGACGTCGCTCGGCCGGTTTAGATCCCTGTAGAATGGTGTAGCAGACTTGAGTCTGATAGTTTGGGCCTTAGCTAGGCGATACGCTTGCTCCGAAGATAGCTATTCTTATTTTTCCCCGATGTCACTGCTTCACGAGTTACGTCGGTGACACTAGTTCTGCTTCGCGATTCGAATTTGATTTTGATTCTGTTCCGAGGATTTACATTGATTGTCTAAGTGTGGACGGCGTTCCACGGATATTTATGAGCATGGATCGATTAGGACCCTTTCAGCGGTTACATTGGCACTTTTATAGAGCATTCGGTTTAAGGTCCAGCCTCTATCGCCCAGATAATTATATAGAGAATCCGGTTTAAGGTCCGGCCTCTATCGCCCAGATACTTGTATAGAGCATCCGGTTAGAGGTCCGGCCTCAGTTACTTAATACTTGTGATTGGTTACTTGGGTACTTTTGGTGAGCATCTGGTTCGAGGTCCGGCCTCCGTACTGTCAAATTCTACTAATTGGGGTTGAGATTCTGGTTCGATGTTCTCCATTCTTGAGTTCTCATATACACTTCTCTTTAGTTATAGTTATTATGTGTACTCGTCGGGCTTATGGGGGTCCGTTTGGGTTTTTAATTAAACTTGCATACGAGTGTACCTTCTGGGCTTACGGGGTTCAATTAGGTGTAGTTAGCTTATAAATTACTTTAGTTAGTTCTTTCTACACTCATGTGCTTTCCATTGTTTACTTAGATTGTCGTTCTTGATCTCTGTTTGTGTTATTCCTTCTTTTCATATTGCCTTTACTTTTCAAGTTCAGTCGGCCTATGATGCCTACTGGGTATCTACTGTTTTGGTATTCATGCTACGCTTTGCATCTATTTTGTGATGCAGGTCCGAGCACCAGTGGCCAGCGTTGATCCAGTTTGGAGTAGTCTGATCCGGAGACGGGGGTGAGCACACGGCGTTTTGTACTATTTCAGTCTCCATCTGTATATATAGACTTGTCTTTTACCTTTCGAGATAGTCCAATCTTTATGGTCCATTTTTGGGACTTGTACTCGTTTTATTAGTAGCTTTGTACTAGTAACTTCCAAATTCTGGGAGGGATCTTTATTTGTATATATGTTTTGGTTTGCTTTCGCCTGTTTATATTGTTATCTTAAAATTTTGCCTACTCTTGTTAGTTTCTGCCCTCAGACCCATTACTTGTTGTTCCAGGTTACGGATTGGCTTACCTACTGGTGGGTTATAGTAGGTGCCACCATGACTCGAGCAATCGGGTCGTGACAGAATGCCATTTTAAAAAAAAAGGCCTAAGAATGCCACAGACTCAAGCCAAAACTCACATTTAGAGAACTTAGCATATAACTCCTTATCTTTCAAAGTCTGAAGAACTATTCTGAGATGGCTAGCATGATCCTCCTCATTCTACAAATAGATTAGAATGTCATTAATGAAAACGATAACAAACATATCTAAATAAGGCTTGAATACTCTATTCATAGGCTCCATGAGCATTGCGGGTGCATTTGTTATACCAAACGACATGACCAGAAACTCATAATGACCAGAAACTCATAATGACCATAACGAGTCTTGAATATTGTCTTGGGAATATCACACTCCGTTACTTTCAACTGATGGTAGCCAGATCTGAGGTCAATCTTAGAAAAACAAAAAGCACCCTGAAGCTAATCGAAAAGATCATCAATTCTCGGAAGAGGATACTTGTCCTTGATGGTAACCTTGTTCAACTGACGGTAATCAAACACATCCTAAGGGAACCATCTTTCTTTCTCACAAATAAGACCGGAGTGCCCCAATGTGAGACCCTTGGTTGAATGAAACCCTTATCAAGAAGATCTTTCAACTGTTCTTTAAGTTCTTTCAACTCTGCTGGTGCCATTCTATATAGCGAAATAGAGATAGGACGAGTATCGAGAAGAATATATATGCCGAAGTCTATTTTTCTCTCAGGAAGGACTCCGGGTAGATCATCTGGAAAGACTTCTGCTATTGGAACTGACTAAATGGGAGGTATCTCAACACTAGAGTTATTAACTCATACTAAGTGATAGACACAACCCTTAGAAACTAACTTTCTCGCCTTAAGGTACGAAACAAAATGACCCTTAGGCACTGCTGAACTAATACTCCACTTTATGACTGGCTCATTAAGAATCTAGAACTTGACAACTCGAGTTCTACAATCTATTGACGCATAATAGGCATGAAGTTAGTCCATGCCTAAAATGACAACAAAATCTACCATGTCTAACTCAACTAAATCAGCCATGGTGTCCTTGTGATTGATGGAAATAACACAATCATGATATACTCGCTCCGCTAGAATAAACTCCCCAATAGGTGTAGAAACACAAAAAGGTTCACAAAGCTTCTCAGGAAAAACATCAAAATTATTTGCAATATAAGGGGTTACAAAAGATAAATTTTCTCCTGGGTCTAGCAAAGCAAAAACATCAAGAGAAAAGACTTTGATCATACCAGTGACAACATCTGGAAAGTTCTCTTGCTTTTGGCGACTAGTGATGGCATAAAGACGGTTTGCTCCTCCGCCAGTACCGGAAGTAGCTCCTCTAGGTGCAACCCTGTATGATGAAGCAACTGATGAAAATTGGGCCCTATTGCCCTGATTTCCACTACCTTGCCGGTTCTTAAGGCACTCTTTCATGAAGTGACCCTATTGTACACACTTAAAGCAACATGTGGAACCATCGCAACACTTACCTGGGTGGGTTCTACCACACTTAGCACATGCAGGAGCCCAGTTACCTCATTGTGCCATACTACCCTGAGATAGGGCAGGTCTAGCCCTGAAGTGCTGGGAATTCTAACTATTATACTCACTTTTGTTTCTGGGTGCAGGTGCACTAGCAGATGATGGAGCAGGCCCCTTCTGCTTTTACTGAAAGGACGAACGGTTCACATTACTTTTCTGCTGCCCGGACTCATTCCCTATCTTAGCCTTCTTATTTCTAAACTCCTCCATATCCATAAGTTTCTCTTCCTCAACCTGTTGCACATATACCATTAACATCGATATATCCATGTCCCCAATTAGCATCACTGCCCTGCCCTTTTTACTTGATAGACGGGACAACCCAACAACAAATAAACTCATTATATTCCTCATATCCGCAACCATCTCTGAAGCATAACGGGATAGTTGGGTGAACTTCAACCCATACTCATGAACACTTAGTGACTCTTGCTTAAGGGTAAGAAACTCGCATACCTTAGCATCTTTCAGTTCTCGAAGAAAAGAAACGCCCCAAGAAAGCTTCCTCAAAATAAGCCCAACTCGCAGGTGGTGCTCCCTCAGCTCTACCATTCTTCCACTTGTCAAACCAAGTCCTAGCAACATCCTTCAATTGATATGCAGCTAGTTCTACTCGATCAGCATCGACAACGTGCATAACATCAAATACCTTTTTCAGTTCCTCAATAAGTTCTCTGGATCCTCAGTAGTGTTTAAACCAGTGAAACTTGGAGCGTTCATCCTCAAGAATTTGCGGATCCTCGAAGTGTCAGCCTCTTCTTGTCAAGCCCCTCTTTGTTGCCCAACTTGGTTAGTCACAACTTGACTTAGCATCCGTATCGCTTCTCTGAACTCAGCATTGGTAACTTCTCCTTGGGGTTGCACTTCAGGTGCATTGGGTACCCCTTGTTCCTCAACATTACTCCTAGCAGGACGACCTCTGACAGCTCTTCGTGAAGGCATGATTAACTGAAAAACACGCTCAAGCATGAATTAGAAGAAACTTTTTTAGAGATCAAACTCTAACGCACGAAATTAGTGTGAAAGAAGTGAGAAATTTTCCTAAGTGTCGCAGCCTCCTAATTATAGATGTGGCGCACTTCACACCGATAAATAGGACTCTACAGACACGGCTTAATAGACTCCCTAGGACTTTTGAAATCTGAGCTTTATTACCAAGTTTGTCACGCCCCGAGCCTACACCCCGAACGTGGCTGGCATTCGAGAACCATTTCTGGTCCCAAGCAAACCCTTGGCCTGGTTTATTTACTCAGCGGAAGACTTAAAAGCATAAATACAAGGATTCAATACATCTCTACTCAACTGTTTAATAAAATACTTAGAATGTTCAAAGGTTAAACATTCAACTTGGACAAAATGGCAACTCAAGTCTTAACATATGAAATAATAATGTAAAGACAACTGACTGCTAACTGTCTATGAAGCCTCTAAAACAAAGGGGGATGTCGGGATCATCCTAATAACTGAAAAGCTAACAATTATGAAAAGGACCCTCTGAAAAGCAAAGAGGCTCACCAACTGACTCTGAGTGCTCAACCTGATCAACGAGGCGCTGGATGATGATCCTGATTATCTGCGTCTACATCATAAGACGATGCAGGCCAACTGGCATCAGTGCATTGAATGTACGAGTAGGCGAGTTGGAATGCTAAACATAACATAGGCTTGAAAAGAATCTGAAAGGAACACTTACCTTGGCTTTACTCAACTTAAGAACAACTTAACTCAATATAAAGCAATAAAACACATGCAATAAATAGAAAGCTTTTAAAACAGTAGAAAGCAACTCAATTCGTTAAAGAAATGCAATAACAAACTCAATTTTACTCATGTAATAAAGTAATATAGTTTTTGTGGGAGCTTCTCTAACCGACAACCACCACTATAAACCTAAGTGGTGATACAACGTCTTACCCACGCTGCCAGAACTGTCCTATACTTTGCCGTCATATAGAACGCCTTAACTAAGTGGATCCACTAGTCTATGCTAAAAAGCACTTAAGGAGTCATCTAAAAAGTATGATCATTTACTACCCATGATGGCTACATGGTTTATGAAGACTTGAGTTAATATGAACTCGCATCCCCATATCGGTGCTCAATACTACTCCCAAAATATACTTAGCTCA
>JAJOOO010007329.1:0-49062 GCA_029582685.1 Solanum piurae
TTGGGTAAGGGAGTCTTGATCCACGGACACAGACCACGGACCGTGGTCTGATCTACGGACCGTAGGTCTGTCCGTGGGTCGAGACTTGGTCGATTTTTCTGAGCTGGTTGCAGTGTCCATCTACGGACCGCCAGCACGGACCATAAGTCATCCCACGGTCCGTAGGTGGTGCCCGTAGCTTCTGATTTTCTGAATTTTTTTCTGGGTCTGATTTATGAGGTGTTACACTCTTAGTCCGTCGCTTTTTGAAGCGACACCGTCCGTCGCTTTTTTGTCCGTCGCTTTTTAGCATTTTTTTAGTAGTGTTCTCCTTTACTTACACTTTCTCCTTTGCATGGCTTTAGATGTCGGCGTCGCCATATTGTTTTTCTCTTATTTTCAGGCGGTTTTCTGGTCCCCGCTTCTAGGGGTGTACATGGATGGGTTGGTTTGAGTTTTTCAAATATCAAACGAAACTATTTGTGTCAGATTTTAAATTTATAAACCAATAAAACTCGGCTTTTTCAACCTCGGATTTTTTTTGTATTTTTTTGGATTTTTTGGGTTTTTTCGAGTTTTTCCGGTAAAGTATTCATACAAACATATAATTTACTTGTACTTCAAATATTTATTTGGTTCTACCAAAATACAACTACATAAGGTGTTTCTTAAGAAAATAACACAAAATATGGTAAGATTAATGACACTAAAATATCCAACAAAAAAATAATAATGAAATTGCGTAAAACAAATATTGCAAATTAACAAGTCATAATGAAAATAATCATAATTTAAAAGTACTAAATCATGTTAAAATAAGTTTAATAAGTATTAGTTACATGATTAAATATTAAAGGAAAATAAAATTAGATTAGGTATTTTAATAATTGTCTAAACCAATGTAAAACTAAAGAACAAATATTCAATATTATTGTCATTCTTTGTGTTGAATTGATTATCTTTTTGAATTATTATTAATTTGATTTTGATTTAAGCTTTATTATAATTACCAACATCTGTGGACTTTAATCTTTATTGAACCATTTAGAATTCTGAGTTTCAAACTTGACATAATATATTAAAAGACAAAAACTATGAAAAAGTATAAGAAATATTTAAAAATTATATCACAGTAAATATTTTTATGTATAAAATAAAATTATATATATAATGTCGGGTTGGTTTGGTCTCGGGTTGATTTTTTTTAGTTAAAACCAAACCAACCCAAATATAGTCATTTTTTTTTCAATACCAAACCACTAGTCGATTTTTTTTTATTTGATTCGATTTGCGGATTGGTTCAGTTTTCGGTTCGATTTTGTACACCCCTACCCAATTCATTCTATATATACACAAACCTTAAAACTCTTTTCTAAAAAGCCCCACTAAAACTTCCCTCTTCTCTATCAACATGAATACACTTGTTGCTTTTTTCTCTTCTCTTTTTGTCCTTTCTTCCCTCTTTAGTTTCTTCCATATGTACTTGCGATGAAGATGCCAATGATCGGAATAAAACCGAAGCGTTGAAGTATAAATTGGTAGCAGCCGCTTCAATTTTAATTTCCGGTGCTATAGGCGTATCAATTCCAATTCTCGGTAAGATAATCCCAACTTTTCGCCCTGAAAACAATGTGTTTATCCTAATTAAGGCTTTTGCGGCCGGAGTGATTTTGGCTACCGAATTTGTTCATATACTACCGGATGCATTCGAGAGCTTGTCTAGTCCTTGTCTTCCGGAAAAACCATGGGGAGATTTTAAACACATATCACGAAAAGTTCTCGAATGCATCGACAGTATATGAACAAATCCCCTAGCCTAAATCAGCCAAGCTGCAAACGCCTTAATTAGAAAATCACATTATTTCCAGCTGTAATTATCTTATCGAGAATTGGAATTGATATGCCCATAGCGCCGACAATTAAAATCAATGTTGAGTGCTACCAATTTGTACTTCAATGCTTCGGTTTTGTTCCAATCTTCATCGCAACTACAGAAGAAACTAAAGAAGGAAGGAGGAACAGAAAGAGAAGCGAAAAACGCAACAAGTTTATTCATGGTGCAAGAGAAGGACGTTTTTGTGGGGGGCTTTAGAAAAGAGTTGTAAGGTTTGTGTATATATAAATAGAATGAATAAAGTGGGAACCTGAAAACAACCCATATGTAAAGTTATAAAAAAAATTACCAAAATAAGTCATTATTAAAATCAATTCACTAAAATAATATAATTTTTCAAAATTTTACAAAACTAATATAAATGTACTTTGAGTAACATTATAAATTTATTCAAAAAATGAAATGATAAAAAAATAAAAATCTGACGGAGCATACACACATAAAACACTGAAATAAAAATTTGTGCGGGCTTTAGAAAAGAGTAGTAAGGTTTGTGTATATATAAATAGAATGAATAAAGTGGGAACCTGAAAACAATCCATATGTAAAGTTAATGAATTTTTTTAGCAAAATAAGTCATTATATAAATCAATTCACTAAAATAATATAATTTTTCTAAATTTTACAAAACTAATATAAATGTACTTTTGAGTAACGTTATAGGTCATATTTTATTAAAAAATGCAATGGTAAAAAAATAAAAAATTGACGGAGTAAACAGACATAAAATACTAAAATAAAAAATTGTGGGGGCTTTAGAAAAAAGTAGTAAGGTTTGTGTATATATAAATATAATGAATAAAGTGCGAACCTGAAAACAACCCATATGTAAAGTTATAGAATTTTTTACCAAAAATGAGTCATTATTAAAATCAATTCACTAAAATAATATAAATGTACTTTTGAGTAACATTATAGGTTATATTTTATTCAAAAACTCCAATGGTAAAAAAATAAAAATCTAACGGAATAAACAGACATAAAACACTAAAATAAAAATTTGTGGGGAATTTAGATAAGAGTAGTAAGGTTTGTGTATATATAATAGAATGAATAAAATGGAACCTGAAAACAACTCATATGTAAAGTTATAGAATTTCTTACCAAAATAAGTTATTATTAAAATCAATTCACTAAAATAATATAACTTTTCAAAATTTTACAAAATTAATATAAATGTACTTTTAAGTAACATTATAGGTTATATTTTATTCAAAAAATGTAATGGTAAAAAAAATAAAAATATGACGGAGTAAACAAACATAAAACACTAAAATAAAAATTTGTGGGGTTTTTAGAAAAGAATAGTAAGGTTTATGTATATATAAGTAGAATGAATAAAGTGGGAACCTGCAATCAACCCATATGTAAAGTTATAGAAATTTTTACCAAAATAAGTCATTATTAAAATCAATTCACTATAACAATATAATTTTTCAAAATTTGACAAAACTAATATAAATGTACTTTTGAGTAACCTTATAGGTTATATTTTATTCAAAAAATGCAATGGTAAAAAGATAAAAACTTGACGGAGTAAACAAACATAAAATACCAAAATAAAAATTTGTGGGGGCTTTAGAAAAGAGTAGTAAGGTTTGTGTATATATAAATAGAATGACTAAAGTGGGAACCTGAAAACAATCCATATGTAAAGTTATAGAATTTTTTATCAAAATAAGTCATTATTAAAATCAATTCACTAAAATAATATAATTTTTCAAAATTTTACAAAACTAAAATAAGTGTACTTTTGAGTAAAATTATAGGTTATATTTTATTTAAAAAATCCATTGGTAAAAAAATAAAAATTTGACGGATTTAACAGACATAATACACTAAAATAAAAATTTGTGGGGGCTTTAGGAAAGAGTAGTAAGGTTTGTGTATATATTAATAGAATGAATAAAGTGGGAACCTGAAAACAATCCATATGTAAAGTTATACAATTTTTTAATAAGTCATTATTAAAATTAATTCTCTAAAATAGTATAATTTTTCAAAATTTTACAAAACTAATATAAATATACTTTTGAGTAACGTTATAGGTTATATTTTATTCAAAAAATTCAATAGTAAAAAAATTAAAATCTGACGGAGTAACAGACATAAAACACTAAAATAAAAATTTGTGGGGGCTTTAGAAAAGAGTAGTAAGATTTGTGTATATATAAATAGTATTAATAAAGTGGGAACCTGAAAACAACTCATAAGTAAAGTTATAGAATTTTTTACCAAAATAAGTCATTATTAAAATCAATTCACTAAAATATTATAGTTTTTCAAAATTTTACATAACTAATATAAATGTACTTTTGAGTAACGTTATAGGTTATATTGTATTCAAAAAATTCAATGGTAAAAAAATAAAAATCTAACAGAGTAAACAGACATAAAACAACAACAATAATAATTTGTCGGGGCTTTAGAAAAGTGTAGTAAGGTTTGCGTATATATAAATAGAATGAATAAAGTGGGAACCTGAAAACAATCCATATGTAAAGTTATATAATTTTTTACCAAAATAAGTCATTATTAAAATCATTTCACTAAAATAATATAATTTTTCAAAATTTTACAAAACTAATATAAATGTACTTTTGAGTAACGTTATTGGTTATATTTTCTTCAAAAAAAACCAATGGTAAAAAATAAAAATTTGACGGCAGACATAAAACACTAAAATAAAAATTTGTGGGGGCTTTAGAAAAGAGTAGTAAGATTTGTGTATATATAAATAAAATGAATAAAGTGGGAACCTGAAAACAACTCATATGTAAAGTTATAGAATATTTTTATCAAAATAAGTCATTATTAAAATCAATCCACTAAAATAATATTATTTTTCTAAATTTTACAAAACTAATATAAATGTACTTTTGGGTAACGTTATAGGTTATATTTTATTCAAAAAACCCAATGAAAAAAAAATAAAAATCGACGGAGTAAACAAACATAAAACAATAAAAATAAAAATTTGTGGGGGCTTTAGAAAAGAGTAGTAAGGTTTGTGTATATATAAATAGAATTAATAAAGTGGGAACCTGAAAACAACCCATATGTAAAGTTATAGAATTTTTTACTAAAATAAGTTATTATTAAAATCAATTCACTAAAATAATATAGTTTTTCAAAATTTTACAAAACTAATATAAATTTACTTTTGAGCAAGGTTATAGGTTATATTTTATTCAAAAAATCCAATGTTAAAAAAATAAAAATCCGACGGAGTAAACAAACATAAAACACTAAAATAAAAATTTGTGGGGACTTTAGAAAAGAATAGTAAGGTTTGTGTATATATAAATAGAATGAATAAAGTGAGAACTTGAAAACAAACCATATGTAAAGTTATAGAATTTTTTACCAAAATAAGTCATTATTAAAATCAATTCACTAAACTAATATATTTTTTTAAAATTTTACAAAACTAATATAAATGTACTTTTGAGTAAAGTTATAGGTTATATTTTTTTCAAAAAATCCAATGGTAAAAAAATAAAAATCTGACGGAGTAAACAGACATAGAACACTAAAATAAAATATTTGGGGGCTTTAGAAAAGAGTAGTAAGATTTGTGTATACATTAATCATCATATATTTATATAAAAGAGAAACCTAGGCCCGCCTATGTAGCGCCACCACAAATCAGGATCCCCTTTTAATTTATTTTATTTCCAAAACTAGCCTTCATCTTTCATGAAAAGTTGTGACTTTTACGAAAAGTTGTGACTTTTACGAAAAGTTGTGACTTTTACGAAAAGTTGCGACTTTTATGAAAAGTTGTGACATTTATCAAAAGGTGCGACTTTTATGAAAAATTGTGAGTTTTATGAAAGGTTGTGACATTTCCGAAGGGTTATGAAAAGTTGTGAGTTTTATGAAAGGTTGTGACCTTTTCTAAGGGTTGTAACTTTTCCGAAGGGTTGTAACTTTTCCCAAAGAGTTGTGACATTTCCGATAAGGCACAATAGACATTTATTCACACTACCCTTTGTTGTCTATAAATAGACGAATTTTCTCTTATTTTAAAACAACAAAAATTCTGATCTTCTTCTTTTCTTCTGGACAATTAAATATTTGTTTACTTTGCTCCTATTGAGTGGCTCATTGACACCATTGTTTTGTATCAATACACTCGTGAATAGAATTGTTCTATCCTGAGAGGATCTATTCAGTTAAACCTCGGGTACTAGAGGAGAATAATTCCTTTAAGGGGACATTGTGGATTCAGTGGGCTCGATTTTTTCCATTATGTTTCATTCTATTGATACAGATCCTGGTATGTTTTTTACAGTAATTAATTTATGCTTATATTATTAATTGTTCTTTTTGAGTACATGTTTTAAACTTTGTTGTTTATGTTTCTGCAAAGTTATTGTTATAAGTATTTGTTAGTGCAGATTAACAAACATTAATTGAGTATTCAGGCAAGTTTTCTCTACTGAAATTGTTCAAGGTACAATAAAAAAATCTCTTACAAATCTCTAATTTCTTCATCAACAACGTCATTCCTTCACATACAAGGATGAGATTTTTGTTCATTAAAAAATTATTTGAGAGTTAATAACTTTGCATGCCCATATTTTTTAGATTTTATATTGTAAGTTATCTATTTTTACTAAAGTTGTATTATGATTACTTTAAGGATTGAAAGTTGATTGAAGTGTTGGTCAATTTTTTGAGGTATGAGGTATGCTATTTCGAAATATAGGAATTTTTCTGGTTAGAATAATTTGTTATCATCATTCGATATCTAATAGTTTACTCCATTTAATGTATATTGTTCTCACTGTTTTGTTGTCTATTTAAAATTGTATTGACTATTTTTCGTTTGGTATGTATATGATCTCACTTGGACAAAACCTTCGTCCTTTTAATGTATTTCTTTTTTCCTTCTCATTCGAATCTTCTAAATATTTTTGGTGTGAGTAATGACTATTTTCGGCAAGCTTAATTTGAAGAATATGAAATAAAACCTACTATAAATAAAAGTAATAGCTTAAGCTACAAAATATATGTCTATTAACATTGATTTGTTGTACTTCATGTCCCAAGTCATTGCTGAGCATTTGAGTTATCTAGGTTAGACCCATTTTTAATTTTTTTTCTGTTCAAAATATTTCTTTAACATGAGTCTAGAATCCAACATTTGATTTACTTGTACTTTCATAATGCAACAATTATACGTACATATTTCTGAAAAAGTCGTAAAGTTTCATTGATGAAGCATTTAGAAAGGCCTTCAGAGTAGCAGTTTGATGAAGAATGAATTTCTAAAAGGGTCAACAATATTATTTTGTTGTTGTTTCAAATTTATTTTTCTCCTTCTATAAATTTTGTTAGAGTAACAAAGTAACAATAACGAAAAGTGCTGAACGTTGGACCTCAGACAAGTAGATTGTCTCTAAAAAAAATATTTATGTTGTTGTGGTGTACATTTATTCTAACCATAAAATTATCAAATTCTATATTTTTCATGTACAAAAAATAGAAAAAGTGATACTTCATCGCTACATAAAAACATCACTCAATTTTAATAAGACAATTATATCAGCAAACATATATTATGATAAATTATGTATAAGATAAAAATAATTAGATATCAAGATATTTTTAATCATTCATTTAATATTTACAATTCTTGAGATATGTGATAATGTCAAATCATTTAATTTCTGTTGAAATGTTCTTAAAACCTACTAAAATTTACTTTTTTTTTCATTCTTATAATAGTCGATTATTGAAAAAGTTGTTCAAAAGCTTAGAAAGATTATTCATGCCCGTGCGAAGCGCGGGTAAATTGTCTAGTAGAATGAATAAAGTGGGAACCTGAAAACAACCCATCTGTAAAGTTATAGAATTTTTTACCAAAATAAGTCATTATTAAAATCAATTCACTAAAATAATTTAATTTTTCAAAATTTTACAAAGCTAATATAAATGTACTTTTGAGTAACCTTATAGGTTATATTTTATTCAAAAAATCCAATAGTAAAAAAATAAAATTCTGACGGAGTAAACAGACATAAAACACTAAAATAAAAATTTGTGGGGGCTTTAGAAAAGAGTAGTAAGGTGTTCTTGTATATATAAATAGAATGAATAAAGTGGAAACCTGAAAACAACCCATATGTAAAGTTATAGAATTGTTTACCAAAATAAGTCATTATTAAAATCAATTCACTAAAATAAAATAATTTTTCAAAATTTTACAAAAGTAATATAAATGTACTTTTGAGTAACGTTATAGGTTATATTTTATTCAAAAGATCCAATGGTAAAAAAATAAAAATATGACTGAGTAAACATACATTAAACATTATTGTCATTAACATTTTATAATTTGTTACTAAACGTTTTACAGCTAAAACGTCACTCTCAATAACGTTTCTCTGGAATGGCTAAAAATTGATATTCATTCTTGTCCCTACTTCATTCAACTTTAATCAACTTTCCACTACTAAAATGGATATATATTTTGTACATACGTTCACTTGAAAATATATATATATATGCTTCTTCTTTTTTCTCTTTTCAAAATAAGAAGTATTGTGAAAAGAGAAGAAAAGAGAAAATCATATATATTTCAAGTAAACGGATGTACAAAATATATACCCATTTTAGTAGTGGAATATTGAATAAAGTTGAATGAGGCATATACGAAATTGAATTTCAATTTTTAGCTATTCCAGAGAAATGTTACTGTAAGTGACGTTTTAGCTGTAAAACGTGCCTTCCAGAGAAACGTTACTCTGAGTGACGTTTTAGCTGTAAAATGTGCCTCAGAGTAACGAATTATAAAACATTATTGACAATAACGTTTTATGTCTGTTTACTCCGTCAGATTTTTGTCATTGAATTTTTTTGAAAATAACATAACCTAAAACTGTTGGAATTTATGCAGTTTTGATGATTGACAAAGAAAGATGAATTGCGTTTGTCAATATGGTCCAAAGGTACACTGTCACGAGTAGTTGAATTCGAAAAAGTTTTTAAGATGAATAAAGACAATAGTGCAGAAATAAATGGATGGATAATGCTAATTTCGTGAGAAAGCCCAAGGAAGTAAACATCTGGTGAATTGAAGAGAAAGAATCAATGAGTTTGATTTGAAGAAGGAGTCTAAAGAGGCAAGGAGTTTTAATTGAAGAATGAGTCACACTTAAAGTAGAACTCTTCAAGTTACTGCTGAATTGAAGTGTTGGAGTTCGACTACAATTCAAAAGAATCAATGAATGTAATTTGAAGAAGGAGCCTAAACAAGCAAGGAGTTTGAATTGAAGAAGTAGTCTTACTTGAAGTAGAACTCTAAGTCAAGAGAGTTCAAGTCAATGAGGAGTTTGAAGTGAACAATAACTCTATGAAGAATTGTGCTCAAATAGAGGTGAAGTCGTTCAGAATACTTGTGCACTTACAGAGCAAAAAAGAGCAATTGAAAAATTGACTTCGCAAGTGCTACTAGCGAACTGAAGGAACACATCGAAGAACCTGATCCTTTTACAAAGTTTATGTGTTAGGAGTTTTTCTTTATGATTGAGTCTTGACGTAATCTTAGATCAGTGAGTTATAAACTGAATTATGAGTGTTGTCTTCAGGTTGTGATAACTCGAAGAGTTGGGAACACATACCTTGGGAGGTTTGTGTTGAAGTTTAGGATTTAAAGTTAGTTCTTAGGATTACAAGAGTTGTAATCTGAATTCATAACTTGAAGGTTAGGAATTAGAGTTAGTTCCTAGGATTACAAGAGTTGTAATCTAAATCCATAATTTGAAGTTAAGGAATTAGAGTTAGTTTCGTAGGTTGCAAAGTTTGTAATCTATTTTCCGTGGAGGCTCAGTGATTTAATGAAGTTGAAGTTAAATCTTGTAGGGGTACAGGTCATGATTTTTTACACCTTTTGAGCCGGATGTTTTCCACGTAAAAATATTATGTTTTTACATACTGTCCTTACTGCTTTGTTGGAACACGTTAGGCAACCTGTTTCACACTTAGGCAAAAAGTTAAAATCAACAAATTACTAGGTCGTGCAGACTAATAAAAATGTTACTCAGAAATACGTTTATACTAGTTTTGTAAAAAAAATTAAAAAAAAGTATTATTTTGGAAAATTAATTTTAATAATGGCTTATTTTGGTCAAAAATTTCAAGTCAATGCAAAGGAGAAAGAGTAACAAGCCCGTTAAATATATGGTAATATCTAAAGTCATGCAAATAAGAAAGTGTAACAAACCCGTTAGGTCGAGCACTAGAACTATTTTTTTATATAAAAAAACTTTCCCGTAAATTTGAAATGAAAATTTGAATTATTTCTTTAACTACGATTATTTAATTAATGGGTATTTCTTTAATTAATTAATTTAATTTATTATTAATGAGTCATATCTGAAATTTTCCCTTAGTCCATGTTTAAGAAATTGAGTTGTAAAATAATATATTATGGATGTCCACTACACCAAGAAGTTACTACATTACTTCCCTCCATTATGAAGATAACCTCCACCTTTATGATCATTATTCTTGTAACCTTCACCTCCATAACCTCCTCCATTATATTCATGCTTAATGTCATGTTTATAACTAACCTTTTGTATGCCTCTATGTTACACTATAAATAGAGGCATAAGGGTTCATATTGTATACACTTGAAGATTTGGTGAACACTTGAATAAGAAAAGCTCTCATCTCTTGTCCCCCTATTTCCATTGCCATCATCTTTTATATTTCTTATCTTATTTCACTTTAGTTTTATAAAACATTATCAACACGATTGTTCTACTATTGAAGGATTGAAGAAAAGTAAATATAAAGAAGGTAAAAATATTTGTGTTTATTTCTCTTTCGGAAACAAGGTAAATTACTATATAATCTATTTTATATTTTACTTTTGATTATGCATCATTAATTTTCTTACCATCTCAAAATCATATGAGTCCAACAAGTTGCTTTTACTTTGAGCAAACTTCTTATATATTTGATGATTGGGTTATTGTGGACGTAGCTTGAGAAAGTGGGTCTAAATTCAATCCTACTAATCTAGCTTGAAAAAGTAGATTGATTGAGGTATTAGGTTGTTCATATGTGTTATGCTTGTTGAGGTTCGAGAGAACTCGCTTGATTCGTGATAGTTGATTGAGAAATGACTATTGCACCTAAAGCCTAGCCTACCCACTAAGATTCATCGACTTTTAGTAAATATTAATTAATCACCTATTGTCACACTCCAGATTCAAGGGGCGCAACTGGCTCCTAATGCCAACACTCAGGATCGAGACGACCCTGCTGAACCATTTGCTACTAGCGCATGGCAGCCACACGCAGTTAAGAAAACAAACAAGTATATCTCGGCTTAAAATTAATCCCTCGGCCGGCAAGGCCCCTATAAACAGACCCATAAAAGAAATAGCTACTCCCAAGAGTTCATATAAAGAAATAGCCAACTAGCACAGAAGTCCTGATTGGGCCGTCTAAGCCACCATGATCTCTATACCGAAACTGAAAGCAGGTATATTAAAACAATGCATCACACAACTAACAAGCTTCAACAAACCAACAAACTAGGCCAGCATGGCCATAACGTAGCTATAAACCCCACACACTAGTCTGCAAACCTCTAAAAGTAGTAAAGATTGGCGGGACAGGGCCTCAGCCTACCCATGAAAATATATACAACAAAAGCTAACAAACCTCCCAACTCTGGCAACTCCGAAGGAAATGGGCTAGCCAACCGGATAGAAGTCAATCTTACTGCTGATGAGATCTACTGGGTCGTCTGTCAGGACCTGCATGCATGAATGCAGTGCCCCCAGGCAATGGGGCGTCAGTACAAAATAATGTACAGAGTATGAAAGACAATAAACTATGAGAAGGTATCATAATATACTGGAGTAATCTGGTAAATAAATCAAGAATAAGATAAGCATACTGACCTGCTCCTAAATCTAAACTTATCAAAAATAACAAAACAACAACCTAACCAAGCCCCCATAAGCTCGGCAGGTACAAACAGCACACAAGACCACCTACCCAGACCCCCATAAGCCCAGAAGGTGCCAATCAGTCTATATACCCCTATCAGTAGTCCCCTAGCCCCGTAGGCATTCACATAGCCCTCTTAGGCAATAGTATAGCCCCGTAGGCAGCACATAGTTCTCTTAGGCATCAATATAGCATATAGGCAACTCAAAGCCCTCTTAGGCAACAACGTGGCCCCGTAGGCAACTCATAGCCCTTCTAGGCGTCAATATAGCCCTGTCGACAAAACATAGCCCTTCTAGGCATATATCACATTCTTGCAGCTAACCACAATAGCCCAAAGGGCAACAATAACAATCCAACAGCTAAAAGCGAGCAATTTAGTTATAAGCAACCTATACAAATAGCCTCTAAATCGCGTGCAACATAGGGACGCTACTACTGAATAAGAATCCCGATAAGAGAGGATTATATCCACTCGAGCAGCCAACAATCAACAATAATGGCTACAAGTATAACAACGATAACAACTCTATTACATTGCTCCTAAGCTTTAAGGAAACATGCCGTAAGAAGAGAGTATCCTTAACATACCTTTTTCGCTGAATTCACGTGGCCTAACGACTTTTACTCATAACCCCCTCGATACTACAATAAGGTAGGACCATAATCAACACACAAAAATAAAAGATACCATGACAATACGATAAAAGATATGTATTTCCGTCGCAAATTGCTATTTGCTGCTTATAAAAGCTAGAGTCGATGAAAGAAGGGTCTTACCTTGATTATAAGTTTGTAATACACCTCAAAACTTTAAAATATGCTCAAACCCCTGCTGTCCACACACCAAAGTACGATATGCTAGGAAATCGCTAAAAAAAATTATACCATGTTGACAAGCTCAACACATAGAACAACTTTTGTCAAGGACTTAAGTCACGAAAATTAGTAACTTGGCTTGTCCTAGAAGTGGGTTTGTAGGTTTTGTGAGTTTTCTGGTTCTTCACTAAGGAAAATGAAGGAAAAATGAAGAAAATTCGAAGAAGATGATATATATAAAGTTCCACCGACCTAGGGGACCCACCTCACCTGCTTGCTTGCGCAGTTTTGCGAAAACGGGAATATCTCTCCATTCTGAAGTCGTATGAACAAACGGGTTGATGCGTTGGAAACTAGACTCGTAGACCTTCGATTTCATAGGTCGTGGGCACCATAACCCTTAATAGATTGGGAGAAAACGTCCAAGATATTTGACCCAAATTTTAGACAAATCTTTAGAAAGGAATTTACGGTAACTTTCGCCAACTTTTATTTTGCCACTTACCTAACTTCAAAACTTGAGATACAACACTTGAACACTTAAAATATCACATAACACATCATTCTTAATTTATTACCCACCCTCCTGGTCTTTCCACGAAGATACGAGTCAATTTATACGTTTCGAAAAGTCGAGGTGTTACACCTATTTTGCGAAATTGGCATTCAATTGATCACACTCCCAAGAACTACCCTCTACTTGATTACTCCCGATTGTTCATAGTTGTTAATTGTTCACTCAAATTCCCCATTTGGCCTTAATTGTCAACCCCTTGTCATTTATTTTCTTGTTTCGAAAATGTCTACATCTACAAACGATTAGAGCACTATTTCACTTCGTAATTGAATTCTTTACTGTATCACTCCTTGTGGGATCGACCCCAACTCTTAGTTGGGTTTATACTTGTTAGCGACCGCCTACACTTAGAATCGGATGAAGTGTAGTTGAGTGTTATCAACCAATAATGGTTCTCGAGTGCCAGGCACGTCTAGGGTATAGGCTCGGGACGTGACATCATATTTGAAAACATGAACATCAGGCATCTTTGAAATGTGACATCGACATTACACAATTTGAATGACATTCTCTTGAAAGTGACTGTCCTATATGGATTATGGACATGTATATGTAGTTTTCTCGTGATCTTCAATAGTACTTCCTCCATCCACTATTAATTGTCATACTTTTCATTTTTAGAGTCAAACTATAAAAACTTTGACTAACATTTTAGGATATACTTTTTCATCATATTGATATGTAAAAAATTGCAATGTATAGTACTTTTCGTATAGTTTTTGAATATGTAAATTTTTTGTTTAAAAAATCGAATTAATGTAATTTAATTTAACTTTGAAAATAAATCAAATTGATTTTCGAAAAATGCAACATGACAAATGAAAGTGGACGGAGGGAGTACTAGCAATTTGATTGTACCCAAAATAGTCATTAAGAAAACAATAATAGCGCTTTTGTCTGCCAACGTGCCTAGCATCTAATCTATAAACGACACAGGAAAGTGGTTCTTTTCTATCTATTGATTTAGCTTATGGTATTCCATGCACCTCTAACCTGTCACTAAGTACATGGTATCATCCCATTTTTATCATTGGGAACCAATTGTCATGCCACCCTTTTATGGGTACGTATTGAACTGGGATCACCCAATTGCTATTAGCAATTTAATACACAATTTCCACGTTCAATCACTTAGTGATATTTTTCTTCACCACTTCTTGCATGAGTGAATTCAACATTCTATGATGCTCAATTCTTTGAATGCAATTTTCCTACAACTTAATTTTATGAGTGAAAATATCTGAAGGTATACCTATGATGTCAACAATGGATCAGTCTAAAGCTCTTCTATATACTTTTAGATAGGGGTGTACAAAATCGAACCGAAAACCGAACCAAATTGCAAACCGAGTCAAGCCGGAAAAAAAAAAAACCTGACTAGTGGTTGGTTTTACTTGGTTTGGTATTGAAAAAAAAATCCGACTATATTTGGGTTGGTTTGGTTTTAACTAAAAAAAACCAACCCGACATTATATATATAATTTTAAAATTTTATTTTATATATAAAAATATTTACTTTGATATAATTTTAAAATATAATTTCTTATTCTTTTTCATAGTTTTTTATTTCAAGTTTGAAACTTAGAATTCTGAATGGTTCAATAAAGATTATAGTCCACAAATGTTGGTGATCATAATAAAGCTTAAATCAAAATCAAATTAATACTAATGAAAAATAAATAAATCAATTCAACACTAAGAATGACAATAATATTGAATATTTGTTCTTTGGTTTTACATTGGTAAAATACATAATCTAATTTTAATTTTCTTTAATATTTAGTCATGTAACTAATACTTATTAAACTTATTATAGCATGATTTAGTACTTTTAAATTATGATCATTTTCATTATGACTTGTTAATTTGCAAAAATTGTTTTACGCGATTTTATTATTATTATTTTTTTGTTGGATATTTTAGTGTCATTAATCATATCATATGTTGTGTTATTTTATCAAGAAACACATTAGATAGTTGTATTTTGGTAGGCATAAATAAATATTTGAAGTACAAGTAAATTACTTATATGTTTATATTAATACTTTATCGAAAAAACTTGAAAATCCGAAAAAACTCGAGGTTGAAAAACCCGAGTTTTATTGGTTTGGTTTGGTTTATAAATTAAAAAATTCGACACAAATAGTTTGGTTTGATATTTGAAAAACCCAAACCAATCCGGTCATGTACACCCCTACTTTTAGACTTGAAAACAGAGCTTTCGCCCGATGTACTAACAGCTTCGCATAAATAATTACTGGTAGAGTCTTGTTCAGTTCCAAATACACGTGTTACTATATATATGTACTCTTTTTTCTTCACTAAATCTTTTCCACTAAAATTTACCTAGTAAAATTTAACTAGACACATTATTTATGAACATTCAATGAAAAGTGTTATGAATTCAATGCATTTGATAAATATCCATTCAATGGATGATGTTCTATATATGTATACATAATTGATATTAGGCTTAATTTTTTATAATTTTAGGTGGTTTTAAAAATACATTTTTTTATAATTTAAATATGAAATGATATATTAGGAAGATAGTTACCATAAAAGCAAAAAATAATAATAAAAAATTAGAGAGATTTGAGTATACCAACATATGATCGATCTTATTTGATCACTGTCAACTCTAGCACCGTTAACCAAAAAAAAAAAACCCGGAAGAAAACCCCAATCTGACGAGCTGCTTTCAGAACCCTAACCCTAACATTCAATTCTCGTTTGGAATTGATTTGTGATTAGGGAATGGGAAAGAAGAAGAAGAGAGCGTCAGATAAGGTTTGGTGCTATTACTGTGATAGGGAATTTGATGATGAGAAGATATTGGTTCAGCACCAGAAAGCCAAACACTTCAAGTGCAATTTTTGCCATAGGAAGCTCTCCACTGCTAGCGGCATGGCCATTCACGTCCTTCAGGTTCACAAAGAGACTGTCAACAAGTGCGTAACATTTTACTCATGATATATATTTTTAGGAAATATTTGAATAGAAATTTCATTTTCTCCAAATTACTCAATCATATAAAACAGGACAGAGTCAATATGGTTTCTTTTGAACTAGGAAGAAACAAAAGAGATTTGTCCTTATGTGTTGTTGTAAAGATGATATTTGTTATTGATATGAAACTTGACTACTTCTAATGTATCTGTGTATGTGGTGAAAAAACCAAAATATTCAAGGCCAATTTGGCCATATACAAGTGCTACACTAAAACAGGAGAAACCTATGAAATAAAAGACACCCAATCCTCTATACATACAAGAATTACATGGGTGCACCAAAAGAAAATAAGGGATCGGAGACTACCCCTCAGTTGAGCAAAGCTCATTGTCACCATCACCGTCGCCCCTTAAAAATTTCCCCGATTTCTCTCTTTCAAAATGACCCACATTAAAGCAAGAAGAGTAACATTTCAAGCCTTTGCCTTCTTCTTTTGGCTCCACTCTTCTAGCTGAACAACTCCTTTGTGGATCTTTGCACTGCCCAAGAAACTCCTAACCATCTAAAGATATCCTCCCATAACCTCATAGCTGATTTGCAGTGTAGTAAAATATGATCCATGTCCTCACCCGCTTCCTTACAAAGGAAACACCAGCTCAAGAAAACAACCTTTTGTATCCTAAGATTCCCCGTTGTCAAAATCACCCCTTTAGTAGCTAACCACGTGAAGAAGCACACATTTCTTAACTTGTTACGTTCTTTTTTAGATTTAGGTTAAGTCCTTTATACAAATTTGACGGATTCCAAACACGATTTTTTTTGCAAACTTGTAAGTTATATTCCTCACCAATCAATATTCAGGAAATTTCGGAGACCTCCAAATATTATGGACACTTGTAGATTAAGAGTAATTAGAGAAACCCTAAAAGCTCTACTAACTGATCAGCTTCCTCTACACTCTTCTTTACACCAAATATAAAAGTTGATAATACAATTCCACTTAATTTTCTGGGTAGGATTAAATTTGTCTTCGAAACACCTCTCATTACTTTCCTCCACACTGTGCACTATATGCATGAGGGAATTGCTCTCCACCAATCCACTAATTTCCTCATGCATATATGATGAGAAAAAGACCGACAAAGTTCAGGTTTTGATAGAGTAGATGGGAAAGGTCACATGCTCTTCTAGTGGCTCAAGAACAGAACTTAAAGTTAGATCCGTTAGTTTTAACCAATAATGTGTACTATTCTGTTAGCTTTTAGGGTTTTCTTTTGTCAAGACCAAATATGTCCACTTTTACAAATATAAAGGATGTTGTAAGCTTAGAGGTATATATAAAGGATCAAAATACTTCTACACACATACTTAAGAACTATTTTGGGTTTCGCACATGTATGTGTAAAGTTCCTTACAACCTATCATCCATAAGAGTAAATTTTAAAGGTTTTGATTTTACTATGTGGTCTGTTTGATATGACATAAATATTGATGAAGTCAGTTTTAAGTTTTTGGTTACTTTAAATTGTGTAAGATGTTACTCCTGATCCAACCCCCCACAAAAAGAAAGTTAAAGCCTTGTTTCTTGTCCATTTATCTCCATAGATTTTCAAATCACCTAAAGTTGCCAGCTCAAGTAACTGATAACCTTTACAGGAGGAAGCTAGCTATAAACTATCTACTGTATCATTTTAGTTGTCTTATTTGAGGGGGAGGGTGGAAGAGGAGGAACGTTTGCATGCTGGGATATACAATTAATTGGGAAAATTTAAAATGATTTCTTGTTACAGGGTACCAAATGCCAAAGCAGGCAGAGAATCAACAGATATTGAAATATATGGAATGGAAGGAATCCCACCGGATGTGTTAGCTGCTCACTATGGAGAGGAAGGTATGACAATTGTAGTCTGATGTTAAAGAATTTGTCCTTTACGAAATGGAAGTCTGACTCCTCTGTTGTACTTTAGAATGTTAAGAGTTACTTTTGCATTTTTTACCTTGCCATTCCATTCCATGGGACCAGTGGCAGACCCAGGATTTTTGCTCAGGGGGTTTAAAGTATAAAGAAGAAGTTCAGGTAGTAATGCAAGTGCGCAGTGAGCGTAGTAGCCCTTCGGCATGCTCTTTGTACAAGAACCATGATATTTCATTGGTTCATAAAAGTAAAGACTAAACTAATCAATGATATCGAGGACAGAGATACATTGATAAAAATTTTAGCGGATCGACTGTATTACATAAATTAATTCCTAAAACGAGTGAAAATTAAATGATGAAAAAGGGAGCGAGACGGGGAAAAAGATATGTACCTTATCATGCTAAATTTAACTTACTTTATCATACCATATTAAAATTTTCTTTCTACTTTTATCATGCTCCATCGAGCATTCTTAAAATTTCTTGTGTTTTTTATACTTTTAATTTGTAATGTTTTACTTTATTTTTCGCTTTTTAAATTTTTTAAATTAGTATCCATTCAATCACATATTACTATTAAAATCGTCAAGATTCTCTAAAATTGTGTAAGAATAGAGTTGCTAATATATAATGCATATTCAGAAGATAAATAAATAGCATTGTCAATTTTTTTGGTTCATATAGTTCAATTTACTAGGGTAGTCATAATTTGTAAAAAGGACAAATAACGAATAAATCAAATAAGTTTAGTTTCCGTCCCTCTAAAATAGAATAAAAAATATAAAAGAAATTTCATGAATTCTATAAATTAATATTTTTAAAATGATGTTGACGATATTTAAGTTTCTTCATTCAATTACATCTAATTTACCTTTTTTTTAAAAATAATTTATATTTCTATCTCAATTTCAAGTTAAATATAATTCATCATTTTTTAAAAGAGTTATTCAAGTTAGTATATGAAAAAGAGTTACGTTGAAACAACATGAATAATAGATATAAAAATAAAAATAAAAAGAATGTGTCTAATAAATTTAAACAAAAACAAATTAAAATGAAGAAATGGAATAAAAGGAAAAATAATGAAAAAGAAGAAGAAGGTTTAAGCCCAAAAGTTCCATTTTCCAAAGCATTAAAAAGAGGGAAAAAATGCTACCCATGGGTTTTGAACCCGTGACCTAGGGGCATTTCTGGAACCACTTATCCACTGAGTCAAGCCAAGTCTGTACTTTATTTTCAGGGGTTCATTTTAATATATATACCCATAAAATCAGAATTTCACGTTAGTGTAATTTTTTGATGAGGGGGTTCGGGTGAACCCCCTAGGGTCCACCTAGGTCCGCCCCTGCATGGGACTATCCAATTTGTACTCGTCTTACAGAAAGTTGGTTGCACGAAATTTGTTTATATCGAGATAAAGTCAAGATGTGAAATAAATAAAAGTTTCAGTGTTAGTTTGAATTGTTAGGGGGGCTTTCTAGTGCATTTATCACATTAAATATCCAATTATTATCAGGCTTAGAATTATATTTTTTTCAACATGGGCTCCTTAGGTTTTGTAATCTGTAGAAGCCTCTAATTTTCAGAAGTTGGCAGTTTGGTTGTTACCATCTCAATAAACTAAAGGCAGTTAGCTGAGTTGTCGACTTCTCAGTTTCTGATTTTAGGATTCTTGAGATTTTAATGCCTTTCTTATCTCCATACTTGAGTCGATACAGGCTTAATTCTATCTCTGCCAGTGCTGCATATTGCGTTACACTTTAATTTTAAAAATGGTTTTTCCACTCTTATCTCGCGACTGCAAACTCTAAACTTTTCCTTTAATGGATTGCATTTTCTTGTAGAGGATGAGGCCCTGGCAAAGACTGCCAAAGTAGGCATCCTATCATCCCAGTATGTTGGTGGTGTGCTTCCAGGATCATTAGCTGCCGGTTATCCTCCCCGGGCAACTTTCGGCACAGTACCACCACTGTATGTTTGCATGGATATACTTCCCATCTTTTGAAATTTCCTGATGTTTGAAGAAATGTGGAGTTCTTTTCCATTCATATGCTGTTCGTTAGAACTTTTGACATATGGCTTCTTTTCTAGTAGCAATGAATTTATGTGGAATTAGGTGAAATAGCTGAGAAGCTTAAAATCAGAGTCAGGAGTCATCCATGAGCAATATTTCTTCCATTCATATGTTTTTGGACCAGAGAGTTTGTTCCTAGAACTAGTTCTGCATTTTATTAGATAGATTTAAATGAAGATGAACCCATAATATCCCCAAAATTGGAACTGTTGTAATACAGAGAAATCAATGTGAGATGTATTAATAGTCAAGAACGAAACTAATACTGTGACAAGACAAACTTAAGAAAGGTAAGTGCAAAATAAATCTTCATTTAGTGTGGGTAGATCCGGAGAAGGTGAGAAGAAAACACTCACCTTGAGCTGTTTTTTTTTTTAGTTGATTTCTTGTCTTTATAATGGACTGAACTTGTTTGTACTTTCTCATTTCTTTTCTTGTCTTTAATCTCCATGCCAGGATGACTTATTGTTTTCTTTTTAAAGAATCTCTATGGTAAGATTTGTTTATTTAGTTAAAAAGCAGAATGTTGAGCACCCATAGAAAACATTCACCTTGAGCTGGATTTTTTCTTTTAAAGTTGATTTCTGATCTTTGTAATTAGGGGTGTCAAATGGGCGGGTTGAGTTGAAGTTGGAGATATTAAAATGGGTTGAAATAGAAATAGGGTTGGGTCCTGACCCGCCCAAGTTTACTTTGGTCTCAAATGAGCTTAAAAACGGTTTGGGTCTTGACCTGCCCAGTTTGACCCGCGTAATCTCGATAATTTTAATATATTGTTATTTAAGTTTTATAATCACAATTTGAATTTCAACTCAAGAAAATTTTAAAAAAAGAAGTTACAAATGGATAGATAAATCTTATAAGATATAAAATTGATAGTAATTCATACCTTCAAAATAGGAACATACATTACATCAATGCAAATCAAGAGTCTTAAAGCGGGTTGAAATTGGAGATCAAATTGGGTTCAATTGAGGATTCTCTTAAAAAATGGGTTTAAGGCTTGAATGGGTTGAGATTGAACCCAATTCAAATTATCTTGAGCCCAAGCCTTAAAATTCTGGGTGGGTTACCTATAATTGGGCTCATTTTTGACACCCCTATTTGTAATGAACCCAAACTTGTTCTGTACTTCCTCATTTCTATACTTGTCTTTGATGTCCATGCTACGATTTTCTTATTGTTTACTTTATGAAGAATCTCTATGTTAGGATTAGCTTGCTTAGTTAAAAAGCAAAATGTTAAGCACCCAAGGGTGTGACCTAGTGGGTAATGAACCATTATGTATCAGGTACAAATCCCAACAGAGGTAAAATCATCGGATGATTTCTTCCAATATGTCCCAACCAAGAATTGGTGGACAAAGTTAATTGGTACCTGTGCTGGTGGGAGGTAGTAGGTATCTCATGGAATAAGTCAAGGTGCGTGCAAGCTGCCCCGGACACCATGATTGCTGAAAAAAGAAGAATGTTGTTTAAACTGAGCTTGTAGGCTAGTTATCAAGGTTTATGGTACTAGAGGCAGATCTACATGGAGGCCAGAGGGTTCACCCGAACCCCCTTCATCGGAAAATTACATTGTATATATGAAGTCAAATTTTGTTTTTTACGAGTATATATATTAAAATGAATCCCCTCAACGCATATAAAGAGGCTCAGTGGTTAAGGGAGTTTAGGAAATTGCCTCAACGTCTTGGGTTCGATTCTGAGTGACAACACTTTCCTCTATTTTTTTTCTTTTGGAAAATCAAATAGTAAAGCCGAGATGGACTCTAACATTTGGGCTCAAAACCTCAGTCCAATAAAATGCTTTATTATTTTTGTGCTGGGGTTTTTTTTTATCTTCTTTTTTTATGCTTATTTCTCCTTCTCAATTTCCATTTGTTCAAATTTATTAGGCGCGTTATTTTCATTTTTTTATTTTATTCTTTCTATGTCTATTATTTATTTATTTTTACGTAACTTGCTTTTTATATACCAATTCAAAGGGAATCATTAAAAAAATATCAATTGTTCTTGAACTTAAAATTGAGGTAGAAAAAATATATTTTAAAGATGAGGTTAATTAAATTTAATTGAACGAAGAAATTTGGAAGGCATGAATATTCCTTGATATTTCTTTCTTATTTTTTCCAGTTCTATTCTAAACTAAATTTATTTGATTTATTTATATTTTTTATACGGATGGAAAAGCTTATAAATTGTATACATGAACTAAAAATCGGCTATTCCATTTGTTTATCTTTTTAATATGCATTATAATATTTGTAACTCAATCCCCACACATTTTTAAAGAATATTAAATAATTTTCAAAGTAACATGATTGAATGAAAACTATTTTTTTTTAAATTCAAAATAAAGTAGAACACTACAAAATAAAAGATAAAAATCACAATTTTTTTTTAAAGAAGACTCAATGAAGCAGGGTAAAATTAGGAAGAAACACTAAACGCGGCATGACAAGGCAAGTTTAAATTTAGCAGATTAAGGTTAATTATTTTCTTCCCCGGTCTGTTTTGCTCCATTTTCGGCTTACTTCTTTATATGTTGACCCCCCTCCACAAAAATCCCGACTCCGCCACTGTTTGGTACAATGTTTGCTACAATGTCTTACCTCGTACTATGTTGTTATAATATTAGTACAGTATGTCAATATCCTTCTGTTGATGAAGTAACAGTGATATCATTGAAAGACATCAAAGAGGATGCAACAAAGATACAAAAGCAAAAGTAGTGGTTGACTTAGTGTTATGATAGGCGAGGGTGACGCCTCGCCTCTGTCCTGCAAGGAGAGCAGTGACAATAAAAGGTGATAAGAAGGCAACGAGCCGAGGTGAGGAGTTCGCCTTTTCAAAAAAAGAAAAAACCTCAGCCTTGAAAATTTGAAACGTAATTTTAGGGTTTTTCCAACTTATCTCTTTTCAGTTGACAGTGTTCTCCATCTTTTCCTTGTTCTCTTCCTTCATGAGCCTTCTGGAGAAGATTTATAGTAGGGAAATATGGTTTACTTACTCAATGGACAACTGAGGAAGTTGTGGGCACCATTGGGTGTTGTGTCTGGAAAACCATAAGAAGACTGTGGGGCCAGTTCAACAATAACATCTCAATCACTGTGGGTAATGATTTAAAAACTGACTTTTGGAATGAGGTGTGGATTGGAGAAGATAGTCTTAGAAACTCTTTTCCACACCTATATACCTTAAGTCTTCCGAGGAATGCCAAGGTAGCCCAAGTTTGGAGCCAACAGGGTTGGGATCTCTTATTTAGAAGAGCTTTTAATGACTGGGAAATTGGAGAAGTTGCCAATTTATTGGAAGTTCTAAACTCACATCCAGCTCTATCTGTGAGACATGACAAACCTAGATGGAAACTACACAACAAGGGGGTGTTCACAGTGAAATCATGTTATTGGAATCTTAACACACTAAGAAAAGAACTCTGGTGGAGAACTATCCCATCATGCATATGGTGGACTCTTTGGAAAGAAAGGAACTCAAGGTGCTTTGATGGACACAAAACTAACTTACAGAAAATTAGAATGAATTGTATAAGCCTTTTGTTTTATTGGTGTAAACAATATCTGATAGGGGAGATAATAGAATTAGTTGATTTTATAGTAAACTTGTAAAGAATACCCTATGTGGGATGTAAGTTTCCAATTCATCATTTCTTGGATGATGAATCTTTTGGTGTGAATACAAGGTTACCCTTTTCTAAAAAAAAATCATAGCAAAAGGGAGGCTTAGAAAAGCACCGAAGGGTGTGGCTTAGTGATCAATGAAAGTGGTTGTGAACTTTGAGGTCTCAGGTTCAAAACTCAGTTGAGACAAAAAACAGTAGGTGATTATTCCCACCTGTCCTATCAAATGGTAAAAGTTATCTGACACCTGCTGATGGTGGGAAGTGACATGTCTCCTGTGGAATTATTGGAGATGGGCGAAAGCTGGCTCGCACACCACGGTCATAAAAAAAGAATAAAAAAGAGAAGCTTAGAAAAGCAAAAATTTGATGAAACCAAGATGATCTTACGGGAGCGCGCTGTAACTGCTTTTGCATCACCGTTCTATGACGTAGGGGATCCCTTTTAATTGTGTCAATTACTGAACTTTTGATAAATTCATTGAGTTCATAGGACAACATAGCCTAGGGATGAAGCCTCGTAGCTATCACGAAGTTAAGAGTTTCTCATTTAAAAATGTGGTGAAGAAGATAGACAAGATTGTTGAGGAACATTAAGTACAATGGATGTAGTTAGGATGTTCCATTATGATGGACAAATGGACAACACAAAATGGAACCTTTTGTGTCCTCGTCGACTCTGATGAACCCTCCATTTTTTCCCAATGAATTTGAAGGTATAGAATGATCAAGCATTCAATGAGATCCAAAAGCTTTAATTGAGATACTTTGTGAAGGTGCTTGCCCTTTCTTTCCGCCAGAATATGGTGACCACTCCAAAACATTCCCGTTTCAAGCAAGCTATAACTACCTCCTATCTCAATGGGAATTCAAAAAGGAAAAGATTGTGGTCAATTGGAGTAATTTTCTGGTATGTGGTGATTTTTTATCTCGAGACAAACCATATTTGGATAATTTCTGCCTTTCGGATGTGGTTGAAAGGATCACTGGATCTTCCAATTAGACACCTAGCAATAGGATGATTGCTATCATACCAAGCAGAGTTGTTGCTGCCTCTGCTGGCTAGTTCAGATAGTTGTAGCTGCAAAAAAGGATTTTGTTAATGGCGTCGACGGTGCAAATGAACGTTGATTCTTCAGATTACGGAGGATTCTCACTGCAATTTCTGTCTAACAATAAATCATTCTCTGGTTCTTTTTCTGATCTCCTACTCACACTTCCACACTCAAGAACCGACCATATATGTTGTAGTCTTGATAGACCCTGGATAGATTAGATTGTTGTTTCCTTCTCCATCTTCTGTATAAATCTCCTTCCCCTTTAGATGCTATACGAAGGATTGTGCACATCCAACAGAGGTTATTTTCGTTTATCTTGATACTGTAAAGCGTTTGCCTCATTCCATGGTTGAGAACCAACTAATGCGATCATCACTAATATTTGCTAACTCAAATGATTTATCATCTGAAACAAAGATTAGGTTGCCACCCATAGTGTTATAGAAATTTTCAACAAAGAAGGCCTCACTCGAGAATGTAGGAAAAAAAGGGGTAATGACTAATGACACAGTTCCCAAGTCAGACCTAAAAGAGGCATTTTTTTCAAAAGTGCTCTGACTTTTTACCCCGACTGTCAATATCTACTAAAGATTCTCTGATACCTTAAGTACTAGGGCCTTGGTTTATTGAGATTTTTTTTAATTAAGTGAAGTGGTGAAAATACCTCCAAACTTGACACAAATGATTACTCCAGTCCCCGAACTATGCCAAGTAATAAAACACCCTTACACTTATCTAACTGAACTTAAATACACCTCGATCTGCCACAAGAAAATAATGTGTAATCACTTGCGGTCCAGCTGGAGTATTGTGCTGATGTACGTAGATAGTGTAAAACCACTTCACTCTATTATTACCTACCCAACTAAAATAACCTCACCCGATCATGTTCTCAAAAGAACTCATCTATCTCTATCCAAATTCTCTCTCAAAAGGACCCATCTCTCTCAAAATTGCAAACTAACCCTTTGATTTCAATGAAAATCAAAGGGTTTTAGCCTAGAAATCTTTGATTCGAAGATTTAGGCTAGGGTTTTAGCTCATGTGAGAAATATAGGAGAAAAATATTATTGAATTGTGTCTCTACATTATCACATTGAGACCCTATTTATAGACACTACATTAGACTCCTTTTCCAACTAAGACACTACTTTATAATCCTTTTCCAAGTAGGATTCTATATACTATTCCTATTCTAAGTAGGATCGTATATTCTATTCTTGTTCCTATTCATATTCTAACATCTGTATTATACTGATTTGTGATTTATATAGTTTGGGGGTCGTGATTTTGGTTAGGGTTCTGTTGGGTTGTTAGTTTCAATCGCCGACACTTTTACTCCGTTGTTCTTTTGCCCCTTTTGTCAAGTATTTTAGTCATATTCTTCAAAAGTTAGTGCTTCAAAGAATCAATTTCTATTTTTAATTAGGGAGTCTGAAAATTGAGTTAGCATTTGAAGAGCATGAGTTAATGGAGGAAACTTAGAGCCTATTTTGATTGGCTTATTTTAAGTTCTTCTAAGCTTAAATAACTTTTAATTATTTTTGTAGTGTTTGGGTGAATTAAAAAAAGGCTTATAAGCACTTGGTTTTAAGCTAAAATAAAATAAGTCAAAAATGAAAAGCCAATCCAAATAGGCTCTTAAATTTGAGTTCTAATTTGAGATATGTTTTAATGGAGGAAACTTAAATTTGAGGTGTTTTTTTTTTTATGACAAGGAAAACCCGCTGCAGCTTCCCTTTGGGTGTGCGTGCGCACAGGGTAAAAACCTCGCTCCCATGCAATAGCTCGAAAACCACATAAGAGAGGTAACCCGCACCAGGCTTGACCCAGAAGGCAAACCCCTTGCTTTTACTAGCAAGGGATTTCGAACTTGAGACCTCCAACATAGAAGTCCCAAGCCCAAAGCCCAAACCACTGTGCCACCTCGAAGGGTAATTTGAGGTGTGTTTGTGGTATGTTTTAATGAAGGAAACTTAAATTTGAGGTGTGTTTGAGGTATGTTTTAATGGAGGAAACTTAAATAGGAAGAAGGGTTATTATAGTTATTAGGGTCTTCTAAAATTAATGGGAAAAGTAAAAATGAGTTTTTCTACCCTTTTTCAAATGTTTGCTGCTTAGGTGTCATTTTTATTAAGAGTGTCACACTCCTTCAAGGGTGTGAGACCCACTTGCTATGCCATCTGGTAGATTGGAGGTGTATTTAAGCATGCCAAGTTTGGGGGTGTTTGCACTACTTCACTCTTTTTATTTTTGAAGTTGGTCGAGTTTTTTCTCAAAAAATAATAGTTTGATTTCTGGCGAAGAGGTTATAAAACATGCCACTTCTATAATTTTATTAATATCTTTTTCTGCTTGCTTTAAATGCTATTTATAAGAAAGTTGCTTGCTCAAAAGTTCTGATGAGTAAGTCGATAAGTATATCATTCTTGCATGGATGTTTTCTGTTTATTGCAGCTACAATCCTGCTGTTCCAATGCGTCCTGCCGGTTGGCCAGTTCCTCCTCACCTCCATCCTTGGTATCCACAGTATCCTGCTGTCATGTTTGCACCTCCTGCACCTATGGGTTTGCCACAACAACCACTGTTTCCTGTGCAGAATGTGAGGCCTCCAGTGCAAGCAACTGCACCGCCTATACTTCAACCATCACTACCTATTGCTCCTCCAGGACTGCCAGTATCTACCCCACCTGTTCCTGTGTCTCAACCATTGTTTCCTGTGGTTCCTAACAACAATTTTGTTCAAAGTTTGCCAATGCTGACAGCAAGTGTGCCATTAAGCTCACCTGCGGAAGTGAACAACTCAATTGCCCCTAAAATGGGAAACTGTTCTCCTTCAACCATTGGCTATCAGGTTCCAGGTAACCAATGCTTATTCTCTCGTTGACCTGTATTGTTAAAATTTGTAATGCTTGTCTTTTGGTGGAACTAAGGCCACATCGTTCTGTGGCCAGAGATAGGATTGAAACAAATAGGATACCTTTGTTTCAATCATTATTCAAATAGTTCGTTTCTTTTTCCAATTGCAATACAAATTCTATTGGTTATACTTGATTCTTCCACAACTCCCTCCCCCTTTCTCCATCTAATTATGGGAAAGTGGTTTCAGCATCTTGCAGAGATAAACTTTGTTATTGTCATAGTTGAGGTGATTAGTGTGATGTTCTATTTGATTGCACATACATGTATCCCAGAACTATATACTTTAATTTTTTCTGCATCTTTAGTATATGTAAGTCACGAGTTCAAATCTTAGCTTACTATTCAAGTAGAGAAGGGTAGATGCGCGGGCTCATTATCATGAGTTTCGAAGTTAGAAACGACAGATTTCTCAGTTATTCCCAAACAAAATCCTTAGTGGTGATGTAATAGCTACTCGTGTATGTTGATGGGATTTGATAGTCAATCTGTTCACGAGCAGTTTACACGGATGTTAAAGTATATGATGTGTCTTGTGATGTCAATCATTGTGGAAAAGAAAAAAGGACACATCTTTTCTCTTCTCTCGATTCACTTCAGCTGTTTTGAAATTCTTGATTGATTCTGTGTTATCATTCTATGCATCTTCTTTATTAGTTAATGTGGGAGAATGTGAGTCTTGCTTTTTATATGCCAACTGTTGACGATGTGGGTAACTCTTTGTATGACTTCATTGCCCACTCAAAACTTTCAAAAAAGTTGATAATTCTTTTTTTCACATTTCATTTTTCCTTTGCAGCCCCAGCATTAGTAAATTTACATTCTTATGCCTCTGGCCCTAATACTGGTGGACCCTCAATTGGACCACCTCCTGTAATTACAAACAAAGCTCCAGCGTCAAATGAGGTCTACTTGGTTTGGGATGACGACGCTATGTCCATGGTTTGTACTCTTTGCTTTTTCTCGTGGAATTCATTTATTTTCGGCAACTGTGATACTGAATGGTGGTCTGCAATTTTACAGGAGGAAAGACGAATGTCCTTGCCAAAGTACCAGGTGCATGATGAGACTAGCCAGGTAAGTTATCATCACCTAGAACTGGTATTCTTTCTTCTGGATATGGACTTGAGTTGTGCACCTGTCGAGAGGTGTTGCATTCCATTTCTCAGATTCAGTTGTTTTACTATTCTTTCCTTGTCGTTAAGCAAGTTGTCCCCATTCTCCTTCCTCTTGCTGAAACTATCTAATAAACTCTTTGAAGAATACCTGATAATCCAATCAATCATACTTTATGTTTCGACCCCATTAGTTCATGGACTGTTTTATCTTTGGCCACTCTCCGGTTGGCAAGGAATCCCAATAAATGTGGTCATCGAAAGATACAAGTATGTATTTTCATTATCTTTTGCTCGTAATTAAGTAATGATATTTCTGTCAAGGAGGTGACCATCTACTCTGAGGAACAGGATTATGAATCGAGTGTATGTATTTGTTCTTGGAAATTTCATTTTCTGTGTTTATATCTTCGCCTGTGCTTGGCCTTGAAAAGGTTTGGGTTTGGGTGAGCAAGCGTACACCTACCAGATGCCTTGTAAATTATATTGATTATGCTATTGACATATGGTCAAACAGAGGTTCAATCTTGGCTCAGGTCAGATTCTTTTGCCGGGTTAGGAATCTCATTGTATCCGAAGCATCCTATGATTTTCTACTTGTTCGTAATTCTGAGTACTATCGGTATTTCTGTCTTAAGGACTGTTTGTGGTTTCTTCTTTCAGATGACCTCAATAGATGCAGCAATAGACAGAAGAATATCAGAAAGCAGGCTTGCTGGGAGTATGGCTTTCTAGACATTAGCAACATCTAGTGCTGTAGTTTTCCTTTGATGATGCAGGGTGCTCGCAACTCCAGGAATACTACTCTTTGCATATCAGTTTTGGATGTAAAATCCTTTTAAGAGCCGTTTAGTTTTACCCTGTATTGGAGAAAGGAAGATAGAAGGGGAACATGTATTTTTCTTTAGGGTGTGTTGGGTACAGATCCTCTTCTCGTGTTCGATTTGTCAAAACTTATGAAAAATATTTTCTTTAGGAAGACGCTCTTTAAAAATAAGTAAAATGACTTTTCTAAATGAAAGTAGGGTATACAAGTTACATTATTGTCTCGATCCTACCCCCAACCCCACCCCATCCCCCATCTTATAGTTTTGTTTTAGATATATTCAAATGTTTTTAGCATAATTTTTTTATTTGTATACCAAAAACTACAGTATTCTTCCTAAAAACCATTTTTCTCTCTATCGAGCACCTTTAATCTTTACCATTGAATTGATCCCATCCCATCCCAAAGTGGATTAGCTTCATACATGTCAATTGTTGCTGATTTTATTATTTAAGGTCTTCTGTTTGCGGTTATACCAATGAAAAAGAGGCCTCTTATTCGCCGTTCAAAGGACTTAACATCTGATATGATTAAGTGATGGAAATATATTGAAAAAAGAGGACATGTGTCATGCGTTATGATACATAAACATGCTCTTTAACTTAGTTTAAATTGACATTTATAATCTTGAATTTTGGATGTGCGTAAATGGATATTCAACTTGTATGAAATTGAATGACTAGATACACACATCCGATGAGACATAGCACACATATGACGCCATGGAGGATGCAAATTGGCCATGTAGGGTGCCACATAATGCATATGTCCATTTGTTCAATTTTCTTCCAGCTTAAGCGTTTGTTTATGCACATCCAAAGTTGGAGGACATAAATGCAAGTTGAAGCTAAGTCAAATGACACATTTATGTATTATACCTTATTTGTATTTGACATCTTTCATTATTTAGCATTTTTACCATTAGTATTGTATTGTGATTATCATTTCTCCCAATGTAATGAATGGAGTGAATTAGAAAAAATAATGTATGCATTAGTTTTGTGTATTGCTACTATTTTATTTTTTAAACTTATGCATAGTTATACATTCTATTTGATATTAAAGGTATATATAACTAATACAAGAAAATTCATGATATTAGATAATGTAAAAGGTTTTAATGCATGCATTAACATGATTAATGACGTATTACATCTCAAATTCTTTTTCACATCCTTCCCAATTTCCACCATTCAATGTTTCTATCTTTCTTTTGCCTTTATGTTACAACCCTCATTTAATAATCTGTGAAAATTAATTAGGGGTATGACCATATTCAATTTAACATACTTGACTTTTGAATAGTGAGACACTACTACAAAATTTGCAGTTTCCACTTTTCTCATATAGAAAGTGACGATAAATTTAGATTCCATCTTCTTAACATGTTTATTTAATTTTAATTACTAGAGAATAAAACAAGCTCAAATATGGATCAAAGTTGATACAAAAGTTTCATATAATAAACCTTAATTAATTATATTTTTGAATTGTGATATACTAATTGTTATTATGTTGAAAAAACAACCATTCTCAACTCACTGTGTTCTTCAAAAAATTTCCTTGATCATATAAGTGAACCAAAACATATACATATTACCATTGATGTGGACCCTATATATGATAATAAGTAAATATTATAATAATTTTAGGGTGAAAATCATTTTCATCCCCCAACTTTACATTTAAAATCAAACTCCCTCCTCAATTTGAAACAATAATCAAACTTCTCCCTTTGTTTTATGCATTGTCCATTTTATCCTTGTTATTTCACATATATGTAATACCTCTTTATATTACATATAATTTATTTTTTAATCTAGGTATTATAATGACCCTGAAGGTTATTTTTGGAAATTTCTATTTATTACCGTTTTATTCCTCCCAATAGTTGTCCCAAGTCTTGTTTGATCAGTTTACGAAGTTGGTTTTGAAATTTGATTGTAAAATGTGATTTTGGAAAGTTTAGAGTTTTGGAGAGTTAAAGTTGTTAAAAGTAGTTTTTGGTAACAACCAGAGCTACGAGTTTCAGAATGAAATTCCAAAATTTTGTCAGTTCTATCAGCTCTGAAATGTGACTTTTGGGTTTGCTAGACTATTGGATTGGGTCCAAATGCTTTTGGTTTGATTTTGAGTAATTAGACGAGATACGGAAAAAGTTAAGGCTAAAGTTTGACTTTAGTCAACGCTTGAGGTTAGAAAGGTTATTTTCGAGTTTTGATGATTCCACTAGGTCCAAATGGTGATATTTGGTCTAGTTGAAGGTTAGATTTAGTTTCCAAAGCTTTTGGATGAGTTTCATGTCCTTATTTGGAAATTTGGAGATTCTTAAGTTAAAGTTGACTTCGGTCAACATCGGGTTAAGGTGACCTTGTTTGGATTTTTTGATGATTCTATTGACTCTGATATATCATTTTCAAGCTAGTAGCATATTTGATTTGTGTTCGAGAGGTTTCAGATGAGGTGTGAGTGAGTTTTTATGCCTTTTGGGTGCTTTGACTTTGTTTCAGCAATTTGTGTCAACTAAAAGGTTCGTTATTAGTTTAATGATCAAAAAATTATTCCAAAACTTCTAAAAGTTTAAGCATGAATTATAGGAATGATTTGTAAAGTTTAGTGCATTTTTGCTAAGCTGAGATTGGATTTTTATCGCGATTATGAATAATTATTTACCGAACAGAAATGATATTTGACTAGACAAAAAAGCACGAAATTGAATTTCGATTGGACGAGCAGGTCCGTATCATTATTTAAAACATTCAAGAAAAAGAGGTCATTTCTCTGTCGTATGGGAAGTTACGATCTTTTTAGGAAAATAAAAATTGTTGATGCACTGGTATAAATCATTTTCATCCCCCAACTTTTCTTTTAAAATCAATTCCCTTCTCAAATTTGAACAATAATCGAAGTTCTTCTTTTATTTTATACATTGTCCATTTTACCCTTGTTATATCACATATATGTAATACCTCTTTATATTACATATAATTTATTTTATTAATCTAGGTATTTATAACTTTTTCCTTAAGTTCATTAATACTATGAGTAGAATAATATTTTTATGAATTTGTCACAAAATTTAATATTATTTTTATAACCGTTATTTCAATATAATATGCATTAATCGTGTGTACATGTATGTATGCATATATTGTCTTTCTTCACTTTTTTACTCCCCGTATTTCATATTACTTGACTCTTTTAGATATGACACCTCTTTAAAAATAATAATTAGAGGTGTATTTTACTAAACTAACATTATTAATAATACTTTGAAACTTTAAATTTGACTACTACTGCTACTACTATTTTATACAATTATTTAATTCTAAGGGTAGAAATAAAAAAATATTGGACAAGTAAATTAAAAAAAACTATTTTTGAAATGAGAGTCAAGTAATATAAACAACATAGATTTTTTATTGTTTATATAAATAAATAAGTTTTGATTGACAATGATGGAGGATTACATAAATTATATTTTAAAATCTAAACAAATACAATCTTTGAAAATTCGACTTTAATTAAATTAATTATTTTGTATCTCCTACATCAAAATATATTTGTATATTAATTATTCTATACTATTTTAACTTTTATAAATAAATAATAGAGTTTTAACTAATTAATAAAATTAATTTTCTCATTATGCTAATTTACTTCATTATATGATATCATTAGCTTATATATTTAATTAATATTTCTCACTTTTTTTGTTGAAAAATAATGTTTATGCTTTTATGAAAATTTATTATGTGAATTTAAAAAATAAAAATATCATGATTTTTAAAAAAGTAAAAAAAAAGTTGATGGTGAAAAGGTGTAATAGTCTTTTTAAAAATATAACTATAGGATAAAGGGGAAAGTTTAATTATTGTTCAAAGTTGAGGGGAGGAGGGGAGGAGGGGGTTGATTTTAAAAGCAAAGTTGAAGGGTGGAAAAAATTTCACCCATAATTTTATATTCAAATATTCTTATAGTTTGCATATAATTCATGAATTCATTAATGTAATAATCCTTAATTAATTGCTTTGGGAAATCAGTTTTAACAAATTATAAATTTTAATAAATGTATATATCAAATAAAATTAATGGCAAGTAAATCATGATATTTGGTAAGAGTCAACTTTATATTTACTAGATATAATAATACCTTAAATTGCAAATGAGAGCTATAAATAGGACTCTTGCATTACTAGTTTTTCTCAGCTCATGACTCATCAGCAATACTAATCTTGCTTCTAATTAATAAAGCAGATATGACTTATGACTTCCTCAACAGGATCTGACAATAGTGCTTCAACTGAGAAAAAATCCTCTAAAAATAAAAAAAATGTAAGTTTTCCTAATTTGATTATGTGCAAATTAATTATTTATATTTTCTTCCGTGAACACACACGCGCACACACACCCACTCCTTTCCTTATATATATATATATATATATATATATATTCAAAATCATAACTCTTTCTATTTATCAAGCTTAGAATTTGTCACGCCCCGAGCCTACACCTTGGGTGGGACTGGCACTCGAGAACCATTGTTGGCCCCAAGCGAACCCTTGGCCTGACTTACTTACTCAGCGGAAGACTTAAACATAAGAAATAATCTCAAACAAGAAATTTATGAATTAAACTTAGAATGTCTTTAAGGAAACTTTTCAAACTAGCCAAAATGGCTACTCAAGTCTCATAGAAAAACATCTGAAATGCAAGACTAAAGGACTATAACTACTCTTCTATGAAGCCTCTAAAACAAAGAGGGATGTCGGGACAAGACCCCCGATCATCCTAACAACTGATATACTAGAAAGCAATCAAAAAAGGAGTCCTCCGGAAAGCAACGAGGCTCACCAACTGACTCTGAGTGCTCAACTGGATCAACGAGGCGCTGTATGTTGATCTTGGTTACCTATGTCTGCATCATAAAACGATGCATGCCAAATGACATCAGTATATTGAATGTACGAGTATGTGAGAGGAATACTAAACATAACATAAGCTTGAAAGGAATCTGAAAGAGATACTTACCTTGGCTTTACCCAACTCATGAATAACTTAACTCAATATAAATCAACAATACACATGCAATATATAGAAAGCTTTTAAAACAATAGAAAGCAACTCAGTTTGTTAAAAAAATGCAATAACAACTCAACTTACTCATATAATAAAGTAATGTAATACTGTGGGAGTTTCTCTAACCGACAACCACCGCTATGAGCCTAAGTGGTGATACATCGTCTTGCTCACGCTGCCAGAACTGTCCTATAATTTGCCGTCATATATATAGGATGTCTTAACTAAGTGGATCCACTAGTCTATGCTAAAAAGAACTTAAGGAGTCATCTAAAAAGTATGATCTTTTACTACCCATGATGGCTACATGGTTTATGGAGACTTGAGTTATTATATCGGTGCTCAATACTACTCCCAAATATGCTTAGCTCATATGTTTTTAAAACAAAAACTCTTTCTTTGGTTTGAGATAATTACTCAAAGCTTAGCTTAAAAGCTCTCTTGAAAATCGGTGTTTCCCTTCTTACTCAAATGTGAAAACATTTTAACTTTTGGGAATACATAGTTCCCATATAATCTTTGAAGAAATGAACTCTTACTCTTACTCTTTAGTCAACTCAAAGCTTAATTCTTAAAACAAAGTTAAAACGTTTGTGAAAGACTTTTGAAGTACTTTATGAACTTCTCTTGACTTGATTCTTAACTTCTAGACTTGACTCTTAACTTTCCTTGAATTGAATTATGGATTCAAGGTTCATGATCTCATGTTTATGGATGATTTCATGATGTTTAGACGTACGTTAGAGTGTTGGAATCAACTAGAAATCACAGGTACGTTGCTAAGGAACTAGTTTGGAAAGATGGGGGAGAAATGGGAAAAACTGGCGTCCCTGGCGCTCTGAGAGGCGCAGGGCGCCAGCCCTTGAATTTCAGAGGCTGGGGTGGGGTGCTCTGGCTGGCGCGGCGCCTTAAAGTCCAAACTTCAGAGGCCCCTTCTTGGGGCTCTGAGAGGGGCGGCGCCCCAGGCCCCTGCCCAGGTGCACTCCGATTTTTCTTCTTCATTTTTCAACTCTAAACCCCCTATTTCGACTTGGTTCTTTCCCGAAACATTTAGAATAAAATATACCATCAATATGTGCAAGATTCTAATTGAAAACACACCTAAAATCATGAATCAAACTCAAGAAACTTCAATAACACTCAACCCACAAGAATTCAAACGAAATTTCATCAAGAACTCATAGGATTTACTCTCAAATCAATATACTTCGCTGAATTGAATCATGATTGGCGCGTGGGTGAACTAACCCAACACTATGTGATCTCACATACCTCGTAGGATTTGAATCATTGGCGAAATCCACAACCAAACTTCAACATTCTTGATGAATCTTGGCTTTTCTTCTCCTTTCTCATTTTTTCTCTTTTTTCCAAGCCCTAGCGTGAACTTCAACTTTTCTAAATTGGTCTAATTCTGATTAGACCCCAAATAAACTCCTAAAAATGAATTAACATAAATGGGTAAGGAAAAGACTAAAATACCCTTCCAAAATCTGGTTTAGACTTTCTTTATTTGAACAACCATACTTCAAATGGGAATATCTCACTCATACGAACTCGGAATCGTGCAAACTCAACGGCGTTGGAAAGATAATTCCAAGATATTTCCTATGGTATCTGGAAGAATACCTAACTCATCCTTATCTAGGAGTTATGGTTGTTTGAAGTTGACCAAAAACTCAAACTTAATATAACTTGACCAATTTCCAGATTTTCCTTTCTTTCCAAATCTATCTCTTTCTAGTTATTTAAATTAGCGAGGTGTTACAATATCTTCCCCTTGGGAACATTTGTCCTCGAATGAGATTACTCTTAATAGGCTAAGGGTGTAACATCTAACATTCAGCTCAAACACCCAACAAGCAATGCAATTACAACATGCCAACTTATAAATTAAAGAGTACTAAGAAGAGAATTAGTACCTTGATATGGAATTTCTCTGATTTCAAAGAGATGTGGATATCTCTTCTTCATATCTTCTTCAGCTTCCTCAACAAACTAGTTCCTCCAAAGGACTTTGACTGATGCTACTTCCTTAGTCCTCAACTTGCGAACTTGGCGATCTAGAATCTGAACCGAAATTTCCTCATAAGATAAGATATCCTTGATACCAATATCTTCAGTTGGTATGATAAGTGAAGGATCTCCCATGCACTTCTTCAACACGAAAATATGAAATACCGGATGAACCGCTGCTAACTCTTGTGGTAGCTCCAACTCATAAGCTACATTGCCAATCTTCTTGGATATTCTGTAAGGACCAATATACCTGGGACTAAGCTTCCCCTTCTTACTAAATCTCATAACACCCTTCATGGGTGAAACTTTCAAGTATACCCAATCATCTTCTTCAAACTCTAACTCCCTTTTCCTAACATCAGTGTAGGATTTCTAACGACTCTACGCTATTTTCAACCTCTCTTGGATGACTTTCACTTTCTCCATAGCTTGATGAACTAAGTCTGTCCTATCAACCCTGCTTCACCAACTTCAAACCACCTAATAGGAGATCTGCATCTTCTCCCATAAAGAGCTTCATAAGGAGCCATTTGGATGCTAGAGTGGTAACTATTGTTGTAAGCAAATTCAATAAGATGTAGGTGATCATCCCAATTACCTTTGAAATCAATCACACAAGCCCTCCACATATCCTCCAAAGTCTGAATAGTGCACTCTGCTTGACCATCTGTCTGAGGATGAAAAGCAGTACTTAAGTTCACCTTTGAACCCAAGCCTTTCTGAAAGGATTTCCAGAACTGTGTAGTAAATTGGGCACTTCTATCTTAAATAATCGAAACTGGCACCCCATGTAGTCTAACTACCTCTTAATTATACAACTAGCATAATCCTCTACTGTATGGGTAGTCTTTACCGGTAAAAAGTGGGCTGATTTTGTCATTCTATCGACAATCATCCAAATAGAATCATGCTGCCTGCGAGACCTTGGTAAACCTGTGATGAAGTCCATATTGATCATCTCCCTCTTCCATTCCGGAAGTTCTATATTCTGAGCCATACCACCCATCATTTGAAGCTCTACTTTAACTTGGTGGCAATTTGGACACTTAGCAACAAACTCTCCAATGCCCTTTTTCATACTACTCCACCAATAAACTTCTCTTAAATCGCGATACATTTTCGTGAAACCGGGATGAATGGAATATCTGGAGCTATGAGCTTCCTCCATGATTCTCTCTTGGATTTCATCCACCCTTGGTACACACAAACTACCTTGATACCTCAATACACCATCTCCCCCTTGTTCAAAAGCCAATACTTTTTTCTTATGAACATTTACCTTTAATTCAAGCAAAATAGGATCTTGGTCTTGCTTCTGTTTTACTTCTGACACTAATGATGATTCATCCCCATTCATCACCACTACTCCTCCTTATGTGGAATCCATTAGTCGAACTCCTAATCGTGCAAGTCTATGCATATCTCTTGCTAGCTCTTTCTTATCTTCCTCAAAATGGGCGGTACTACCCATAGATAACCTGCTCAAGGCATCAGCAACAATATTAGCCTTACTTGGGTGATAAAAAATACTCATGTCATAATCCTTGAGTAATTCTAACCACCTCCTTTGTCTGAGATTAAGCTCTTTCTGAGTAAACACATACTTAAGACTTGTGATCGGTGAACACATCCACATGAACACCACAAAGATAATGGCGCCATATTTTCAAAGCAAATACTACGACAACCAATTCTAGATCATGGGTTGGGTAATTCTTCTCATGAACTTTCAACTGTCGGGAAGCATAAGCTATAACCCTACCATTCTGCATTAGCACACAACCCAAAACAACTCTAGACGCATCACAATATACAACCAAGCCTGGCGTACCTTCTAGTAAGGTCAATACTGGGGCAGTAGTCAACCTCTTTTTCAATTCTTGAAAGCTTTTCTCACAAGCTTCAGACAATTGAAATTTCACTGTTTTCTGAGTTAACTTGGTCAAAGGGGATGAAATAGATGAGAACCCGTCTACAAACTTTCTCTAATAGCCAGCCAAACCCAAGAAACTCCTAATGTCAGTTGGAGATGTGGGTCTAGGCCAATTCTGCACTGCCTCTATTTTCTGGGTATCAACTTTAATTTCCTCTCCAGACACAATATGACCTAAGAATGCCACAGACTCAAGCCAAAACTCACACTTAGAGAACTTGACATATAACTCTTTATCCTTTAAAGTTTGGAGAACTATTCTGAGATGATTAGCATGATCTTTTTCATTCCTCGAATAAAGTATGTCATCAATGAATACAATAACAAACATATCTAACTAAGGTTTGAATACTCTATTCATAAGGTCCATAAATACTGCAGACGCACTAGTCAAACCAAAAGACATAACTAAGAACTTATAATGACCATAACGGGTCCTGAATTCTGTCTTTGGAATAGCACATTCCCTTACCCTCAACAGATGGTAGCCTGACTTGAGGTCTATCTTAGAGAAACAAGTAGCACCCTGAAGCTGATAGAAAAGATCATCAATTCTCAGAAGAGGACACTTATTCTTGATGGTAACCTTGTTCAACTTGCGGTAATCTATACACGTCCTAAGAGAACCATCTTTCTTTCTAAAAAATAAGACCGAAGCGCCCCAAGGTCAGATACTTGGTCGAATAAAGCCCTTATCTAGTAGATCTTTCAATTGTTCTTTTAGCTCTTTCAACTCTGCTGGTGCCATTCTATTTGGCAGAATAGATATAGGACGAGTATCTGGAAGGACTTCTATACCAAAGTCTATTTCTCTCTCAGGAGGGACTCCGGAAAGATCATCAGGAAAGACTTCTGGAAACTCTTTTACTACTGAAACTGACTCCATAAGAGGTATCTCAACACTAAAGTCATTAACTCAGACTAAGTGATAGACACACCCCTTGGAAACTAACTTTATCGCCTTAAGGTACGAAATGAAATGACCCTTAGGCACTGCTGAACTACTACTCCACTCTATAACTGGATCATTAGGAATTTAGAACCTAACAACTCGAGTTCTACAATCAATGGACGCATAACAAGATTGAAGCCAGTACATACCAAGAATGACATCTAAATCTACCATGTCTAACTCAACTAAATCAGCCATGGTGTTCTTGTGATTGATGGAAATGACACAATCACGATATACTCGCTCATCTAGAATAGACTCCCCAAAAGGTGTAGAAACACAAAAGGTTTCCCAGAGTTTCTCAGGAGGAACATCAAAATTATTTGAAACATAAGGGGTTATAAAAGATAAACTTGCTCTTGGGTATAGCAAAGCATAAACATCAAGAGTAAAGACTTTGATTATACCAATGACAACATCTGGAGAATTCTCTTGCTCTTGACGACTAATGATCGCATAAAGGCGGTTTGCTCCTCCGCCAGTGCTGAAATTAGCTCCTCTAGGTGCAGCCCTGTCTGGTGGAGCAACTGATGAAGATTGGGCTCTATTGCCCTGATTCCCATTACCTTGGCGATTCTTAGGGAACTCTTTCATGAAGTGACCCTCTTGTCCACACTTGAAACAACTTGTGGAGCTATCGCGACACTTACCTGGGTGGGTTCTACCACACTTAGCACATGCAAGAGCCTAATTACCTCCTTGTGCCACACTACCCTGAGATTGGACAGGTTTATCCCTGAAGTTCTGTGAATTTTGACTATTGTACTCACCTTTGTTTCTGGGTGCAGGTGCACTAGATGATGGAGCAGGTCCCTTTTGCTTTTGTTGAAAGGAAGAATGGTTCACATTACTTCTTTGCTGCCCAGACTCATTTCTTGTCTTCACTTTCTTATTTCTAAACTCCCCCTATCCCTCAGCTTCTCTTTCTCAACCTGCTGCACATAGACCATCAACCTTGATATATCCATTTCACCTATTAGCATTTCAACCTTACCTTCCTTACTCGACAGACGAGACAACCCAGCAACAAACAAACTCATTCTACTTCTCATATCCTGAACCATCTCCGGAGGATAACGGGATAGTTGGGTGAACTTCAACCCATAATCATGAACGCTAAAAAAATCCTACTTAAGTGTGAGGAACTCTCGTACCTTAGCCTCCCTCAGTTCTCGGGGAAAGAAACTCCCCAATAAGGCCTCCTAAAAAAAAGCCCAACTCGTAGGTGGTGCTCCCTCAGCTCTACCCTTCTTCCACTGGTCAAACCAAGTCCTAACAATATTCTTTAGTTGATATGCAGCTAGTTCAACTCACTCAACATCGGTAACGTGCATGACCTCAAATACCTTTTGCAATTCCTCAACAAAATTCTCCCGGACCTCAGTAGTGCTTGAACCAGCGAAACTTGGAGGATTCATCCTCAAGAACTCTCGGATCCTCAAAGTATCATCTTATTCTTATCGAGCCCCCCTTTGTTGCCCAACTTGGTTGGTCACAACTTGGCTTAACATCCTGATCGTTTCCCTGAACTCAGCATTGGTAACTTCTCCTTGGGGTTGCACTTTAGGTGCATTGGGTACCCCTTGCTCCTCAACATTACGCCTAGCTGGACGACCTCTGACAACTCTTTGTGGAGGCATGATTTGTGAAACACACGCGCAAGCACGACTTAGAAGAAACTTTTTAGAGATAAACTCTAACGCACAAAATGAATATGAAAGAAGTGAGATAATTTCCTAAGTGTTGCAGCCTCCTAATTATAGATGTGACGCACTTCACACAGATAACTAGGACTCTACAGACACGACTTCATAGACTCCATAGGACTCTTGAACTCTGTGCTCTGATATCAAGTTTGTCACACCCCGAGTCTACACCCTAGGCAGGACTGGCACTCGAGAACCATTGCTGGCCCCAAGTGAACCCTTGGACTGGCTTACTTACTCAGCGGAAGACTTAAACATAAGAAATAATCTCAAACAAGAAACTTATGAATTAAACTAAGAATGTCTTTAAGGAAATATTCAAACTAGCCAAAATGGCTACTCAAGTCTCATAGCAAAACATCTGAAATACAATACTAAAGGACTATAACTACTCGTCTATGAAGCCTCTAAAACAAAGAGGGATGTCGGGACAAAACCCCCAATCATCCTAACAACTGAAATACTAGAAAACAATAAAAAAATGAGTCCTTCGGAAAGCAAGAAGGCTCACCAACTAACTCTGAGTGCTCAACTGGATCAACGAGGCACTGGATGCTGATCTTGGTTAACTGTGTCTGCATCATAAAACAATGCAGGACAAATGGCATCAATACATTGAATGTACGAGTATGCGAGGGGAATACAAAACATAACATAAGCTTGAAAGGAATCTGAAAGAGACACTTACCTTGGCTTTACTCAACTCATGAATAACTTAACTCAATATAAAGCAACAATACACATGCAATATATAGAAAGCTTTTAAAATAGTAGAAAGCAACTCAGTTTGTTAAATAAATGCAATAACAACTCAACTTACTCATATAATAAAGTAATGTAATACTGTGGGAGTTTCTCTAACCGACAACCACCACTATGAGCCTAAGTGGTGATACATCGTCTTGCCCACGCTGCCAGAATTGTCCTATACTTTGCCGTCATATAGGACGCCTTAACTAAGTGGATCCACTAGTCTATGCTAAAAAGCACTTAAGGAGTCATCTAAAAAGTATGATCCTTTACTACCCATGATGGCTACATGGTTTACGGAGAGTTGAGTTATTATCGACTTGAGTTATTATATCAGTGCTCAATACTACTCCCAAATATGCTTAGCTCATATGTTTTTAAAACAAAAACTTTTTCTTTGGTTTGAGATAATTACTCAAAACTTAGCTTAAAAGCTCTCTTGGAATCAGTGTTTCCCTTCTTACTCAAATGTGAAAACATTTTAACTTTTGGGAATACTTAGTTCCCGTATAATCTTTGAAGAAATGAACTCTTACTCTTTAGTCAACTCAAAGCTTAAGTCTTAAAACAAAGTTAAAACGTCTGTGAAAGACTTTTGAAATACTTTATGAACTTCTCTTGACTTGATTCTTAACTTCTAGACTTGACTCTTAACTTTCCTTGAATTGAATTATGGATTCAAGGTTCATGATCTCATATTTATGGATGATTTCATGACGTTTAGATGTACCTTAGAGTGTTGGAATCAACTAGAAAATATAGGTACGTTGCTAAGGAACTAGTTCGAAAAGATGGGGGAGAAATGGGACGAACTGGCGTCCCTGGCGCTCTGAGAGGCGCGGGGCGCCAACCCTTGAATTTCAGAGGCTGGGGTGGGGCGCTCTGGCTGGCGTGGCGCCCCAGAGCCCAAACTTTAGAGTCCCCTTCTTGGGGCTCTGAGAGGGGCGGCGCCCCAGGCCCCTGCCCAGGTGCACTCCGACTTTTCTCCTTCATTTTTCAACTCTAGACCCACTATTTTGACTTGGTTCTTTCCCCAAATACTTAGAATCAACTATACCATAAATATGTGAAAGATTCTAATCGAAACACACCTAAAATCATGAATCAAACTCAAGAAACTTCAATAACACTCAACCTACAAGAATTCAAACGAAATTTCATCAAGAACTCATAGGATTTACTCTCAAATTAATATATTTCACTGAGTTGAATCATGATTGGCACGTGGGTGAATTAACCCAACGCTATGTGATCTCACATACCTCGTAGGATTTGAATCCTTGGCGAAATCCACAACCAAACTTGAACGTTCTTGACGAATCTTGACTTTTCTTCTCCTTTCTCCTCTTTTCTCTTTTCTCTAAGCCCTAGCGTGAACTTCAACTTTTCTAAATTGGTCTAATTCTGATTAGACCCCAAATAAACTCCTAAAAACAAATTAAAATAAATGGGTAAGGAAAAGACTAAAATACCCTTTCGAAATCCGGTTTAGACTTTCCTTATTTGAACAACTCAACTTCAAATGGGCATATCTCACTCATACGAACTCAGAATCGCGCAAACATGACGGTGTTGGAAATATAATTCCAAGATCTTTCCTATGGTATCTGGAAGCACACCTAACACATCCTGAGCTAGGAGTTATGGTCATTTGAATTTGACCAAAAAACTCAAACTTAATATAACTTAACCAATTTCCAGATATTTCTTTCTTTCCAAAAATAATTCTTTCCAAATCTATCTCTTTCTAGTTATTTAAATTTGCGAGGTGTTACATAATTCTTTTTTATAACTGAGTCTTTATCATATAAATACAGGATTTGACTCAATACAATTGACTGACTCAATATGCTTGGTTTGGTTGTTGATCTGCTTATACATGAAGCTCAATTACATCCTTCTCATAAGGTTCGATTTACCGATGATCAAGTATAGAAAGGTGAGTCAGAGAGGTTTTGGAGGAAAAAAAAGGAAAAGAGGTTGCTGCAAAACAACAAAGGATTAATAAGGAGAAGGGAACATCCGGTCATGGCTAAGCGGTTGCGTTATGTGATTGGTGATGGATGACACACATACATAACACAACCACTTAGCCATGACATGGATGTTCTCTTCTACTTATTCTTCTTTTTGTTGTTTTGGAGCAGCCTCTTTTCCTTGTGCTGCTTCATTTTTTCCCTTCAAAACCTCTTCTGGCTCGCCCTTCTGTGCAAGATATGACTACAACAACAGAAGGAAGAGAGGATGTTGCTGTTGCTGTGACATCGGAGGAAGGTGTTGGGGACAATATTTTCGAACAACAAACACAAGTAGGAGAGGCTCCTGATGCTTTTGCAGAATCATGTTCAGCTATATGTGACGATGTGGTTCCTCTGGTGAAGTATCATTATATGGATCTCAATTTTTTCCACCAGAGGAAGATGATGAAGATGATTATTATTAATCAAAACTTGGACAATGTAATTTTGGATTTTGCTTTTATTCATTTTATGTGTAGATGGTGTTGAATTATCGACTATTGCCGTACTTTCAAAGTTAAAAAAATCACTCCATATATTTATTTAAGAATATATATTACAACTTATAAATTTACTATTTAATAATTACTAATTATAAATGCTTGATTACAGGTTTTAACAGATTAGGATTTAATTATATTATTATTTTTGCAATCAATTATGTAAGAGTAAAAATAGGAGGTGTGCGTTTTTTTGTGCAGTGTGATATATTGAGTAAAATTTTAATATAATTTAGAAATTTAATTAATTATACATATATCCAAAAAAGATAAGAATCAGTCAATCTCTCCCCACATCATTATTTCAAATTCTTCTCTATAAAAAAAACTCACAACATTCTCTCTACTTATATTTCTTTGAAACACTTTCAATAATATTAGTTTGTTTCATTCAACATTCTTTCACCTTTCATTCATTGTTCTTTTTTATTTCAATTGAAATTTTTAATTTTTATTTTATTCTTGTTAATCCCCGAGCCTATACCCAGGGGAGGAGCCAACCTTCTGTTAGGGGTTCATCCGAACCCCCTTCGCCGAATTTTTTTACTATTTATATATGGTTAAAATTATTTTTTATGTATATATAATAGATGTCGAACCCCCTTCGGTTAGTTCGTGTGTTTAGTTCTACATATATTGAACCCCTTATTAAAAATTCTAACTCTGCCACTGCCTATACCTTGAACGTTTTCGACACTCGAGAACCATCGTTGATCTCCATGCAAACCCTTGACCTGACTGATTACTTAGTGGAAGACTGACTTGAGCAGATATCAATTTTAAAACAAAATTAAATCATTCGTCTCAAAATATTTAACTCAAAACTGTCTGAAGATACTCTAAAAGCGATAATAGTTTTCAAAACAATTCAAAAGAAATAACGAAAGAAACTCAACACTAACTATCTATGAAACCTCTTTAGTTCAACATGAATATTAGAACAAGACCCACGACACCTCAAACTACTAAACTGAAAGACAAAAGTGGAGTCCTCCGGAATGCAAGGAAGGCTCACCAAAACTAGCAAGAAGCGCAAAGTGATCTCAACAGAGCGTTGTTGATGATCTTGAACACATGTATCTGCATCATGAAAAGATGCAAGTCAAATGATATCAATACATTAAATGTATGAATAATTAATATAGCCGAGGAAAATAAATAACTGAATTGAAGAAGCTGAAGTAAGATACTCAACTGAAATTAAAGCATAAGTAGAGATAAAATCATTTAAAAGCTTTACAAATAAATATTCCAACTTGATGAACTGTACATATATATAAATATGATATTGAAATAATTTTTATGCTATCTGGGAGATTCTCTAACCGAATTTGGTAGGTTATGGATCACCTAATTTTATATGTTCTGAGAGATATGATCGTTTGAAATTAACCTAAGTAGAATTTTATGTAAAAATCTAATCAGTAAGGAAGCTTTCGACTCGACTTTCTGCTAGGAAATTCTTGTGACATTAACTCATATTCAAATCTATTCCACACTAAAGAATTGACCTTAACACCTAAGAACAATTTAAGAATCACCCGATACGACCTTACACGCAAATGAAGAATGGTTCGGGTATTAGCTTAGAAATTTTTGAGGCGTTACACTAGAGACCTGTCCTCTACTAATGAGAGAGCCTCCATCTCAAAATTGTCTCGATGCTAAGTAAATCCCAATGGAAAAGGCACAATCATAATCTTATCATAGTCAAAGTATTTAGAAACGAAACAATTAAGACTACCAATCCAGTTGTAGGTTCATATTCAAGTAGCTCCTTTCAAAACCATGATTTCAGAAACTTGTTCATAAGATACTTCTTTTCTAGGCATCTAAATCATGATTTCTTTCATATGTGAGAAAATATTTCACATATATTTGATGCGTACCTTAAAAGCATCCTTTAGTCATAAATCATTTTTTTCATAGAACATGCATAGATTCATAGTCATACTTCATAAGTTCATAAGCATAATCCATATTCAAAAACTAGGTATAAACACGTATTCACGTGAAATCAATGAAAATAATGTAAATGTATTAAATAATGCCTAATAAGATTGAATATAAGTAACTGAATCACAATAAATTGAACACATAGAGAATCACATGAAACCCTAAGAGAATTGGGTGAAATTAAGTTGAAAATTGAGCGTTGTTTTGGAACCCAATGGATGAAAGGGATACATTGATGAATTTCCACATACCTTAGCAATCAAAGCCCAAAAGAAATGGAGAAAGAAACCCCGAAGCTCTTGAAGTCCTAGTTCTTCACCTTGGAGCTTGAGAGAGAATTGAAGAAGAAACCCTTGAGAGAATTTGTGAGTTTTAAGTGAATGAGAGGGAATGGGTTAGGTTTTGAAGAGTAAAAAAGGTTATAGGGGTAGTCATAGAGTCAAAACGACATAGTTTATAGAGTCAAAACGACATAATTTAATTAAGAACTGCTGGAAGACCTTACGGGTTGGACCTATGGTCCGTAAGACATTCTACGGACCGTAATGGTCAACCGTAGATACAACTATTAGAACCCAAAATCCAGCCAACTTCCACGAAATTTTACTAAGGAACGTTGTCCTTTCTACGGCTCGTAGAGCCAATCCATAGAACCTCAGTTCAAGTCCAAAAATTCACTAAGTCTGGATCACTTCTACGGCCCATAACAAGTCCTATGATTCGTCTTATTATTACATATAATTTATTTCTAATCTAGGTACTTATAACTTTTCCCTTAAGTTTATAAATACTTTAAGTAGAATAATATTTTTATGATTTTTTCTTAAAATTTAATATTATTTTTATGACCGTTATTTCAATATAATATGCATTAAGTATATGTATATGTATAAATACGTATATTTTTGTCTTTCTCCACTCTCTTATTCCTTGCGTTTCATATTATTTGACCCTTTTTGATATGACACCTTTTAAAAATAATAATTAGAGGTGTATTTTACTAAACTAACATTATTAATAATGCTTCAAAACTTTAAATTTGACTACTACTTTTTTATGCAGTTATTTAATTAGAAGGGTAAGAATAAAAAGAAATATTAAAATTCTTTTGATTTCATAATGTGGCAAGTAAATTAAAACAATAATTTTCGGAATGAGAGTCAAGTAATATAAACGGCGGATATATTTTCTATTGTTTACATAAATAAATAATTTTTGATTGACAATAATGGAGTATTACATAAATTACATTTTAAAATCTAAATAAATACAATCTTTAAAAAAAAATTGACCCTAATTTAATTAATTATTTTGTATCTTCTACATCAAAATATATTTGTAATAGTTATTATTTTCTGCTATTTTTACTTGTATAAATAAATAATAGAGTTCTAACTATTATTATTAAAATTAATTTTCTCATTATACTAATTTACTTCATTACATGATATCATTTGTTTATATATTTAACTAGTAAAATTACCCGTGCTTCGCACGGGTATTTAATATCATGAAATTTATAAAATAATACGTAAAATCTATCATTCATTAAAACTAAAATAATATATTATCTTACATACAAGATTACGTAGTAACAAACATTTATTATGTAAAAGAAAATGAAAATTATTACATCTTATCATTTATCTATAATAACTTAAGCATAAATTAATGACTATAAAAACACATACTCGAATCTGTAACATAAGCAATGATGTGAGTGAGCCACTCAACAGGTACACAAATATTTAATTGTGAAGAAGAAGAAGAGGTTCAGAATTTTCATTGTTTTAAAATGAGAGAAAATCCCTCTATTTATAGACAACAAAGGGTAGTGTGAACAAATATTTATTGTTCCTTATCGGAAAAGTTACAATTATTTGGAAAAGTTGCAACCCTTCGGAAAGGTTACAACCTTTCATAAAAGCCACAACTTTTCATAAAAGTGGCAACTCTTCATTAAAGTCACAACTTTTCATAAAAGTCGCAACTCTTCATAAAAGTCGCAACTCTTCATTAAAGTCGCAATTTTTTTTTATAAAAGTCACAACTTTTCATAAATATCACAACTTTTCATGAAAGGGGAATGCTAATTTTGGAAATATATAAATTAAAAGGGAATTCTGGTTTGTGGTGGCGCCACGTATGCGGGCTAAAGGTTCTCTCTTGTATATATATATGATATATGATATATGATGATTAGTATTTCTCACTTTTTTCGTTCAAAAATTAATGTTTATGCTTTTATGAAAAATTCATTATGTGAATTCAAAAAAATATATCACGATTTTTAAAGAGTAAAAAAAGAGTTGATAATAGAAGTGTTGTAATAGCCATTTTAATATTTTAATTAGGATAAAGGGGAAAGTTTGATATTGTTCAAAGTTAGGGGGGGGGGGGGG